>PVJO010002809.1:0-135544 GCA_004026905.1 Hystrix cristata | reverse complement strand
CCCTCTCTTGCTTGAAAGTCTCCCATGGCCTGCTGCCTGCTGGGTCGAGTTCCATTTCCTGCATTCAGCCTTTCTTTTTCTTTTTTCTTTTTTCTTTTTTTTTTTTTTTTTTTTTTTTTTTTTTGTGGTGGTAGTACTAGGGATTGATCCCAGGGCCTTTGCACTGAGCTACATCCTCACCCATTTTTAAATTTTGAAACAGTCAGTCAGTCAGTAATTTGCCCAGGTCAGCCCAGAATTTGAAATCTTCCTGCCTCAGCCTCCCAGAGTGCTGGATTATAGTGTACGCCACTTCACCTGGCCTTTTCAAGGCTCTCTGAGATACTGCTCCTGACTCCCTTTCCAGAGCCCACTTCTGGCCTTCTGGTTCTTTCGTTTACACCCCACTGGAAAGTGGCACACACTGTTCCTTCACCTGGAAGCCACTACCTCCTGGTGGCTCCCTTCCCTGCCCAGTCGCTCAGCTCCCAGCACACCCTCTCCCTGCTGCCATCATGCTCCCAGCTCACACCACCAGGTTAGGGTCCCTGGCTTCCTTCTGGCACCACAGTACTGAGAGATTAGAGTATGATAGGTCACTTCTGGGTCTTTGTTCTTTCCTGGACGGGGACTACAGAGGAGCTGGAAGGAAGGGCTCACTGAATACACAGGTGAATGAATTAAAAACAACTCAAAACCTCCTTGAAGCGGTGAAGGGCTTAGACAGGGAAGCAGGCACATCTATTCTCCACAGTGGGGCCTCCGGGACCCTGCCCACCCCGCAGCCCCAGCACTGGTACCTGCACAAAGAGAAAGGTGGCGAACCACTCCCGAAGCTCCATCTGTGTGTCACAGCAGAGGTACCTGCAGGAAGGGCAGAGGTCTGGACCCCGCTAAGGGCCTGGCTGAGGCCGGGACACCCTGCCTATCTCCCCAGCCCAGGGTCTCCCAGCAGAGTGCAACTGGGCAGGGAGGGGCGACCCACTCAAGGGGCCTGGGCTGCTATCTCCCCAGCCCAGGGTCTCCCAGCAGAGTGCAACTGGGCAGGGAGGGGCGACCCACTCAAGGGGCCTGGGCTGCCATCCCCCAGTCGGGGTCTCGGGACGGGGCCCCCGCTCACCACTGCTGCTTCTCATGTTTCTCTGTCTCATGCACCACTGTGAAGCCCCAGCTGCAGAGAATGGGCAAAGGAGAGGGGTCACTTGTCAGCCTGCACCGGTTTCCAGGACAGAGCTGGGGCAAGGCTCGAGGCCTTCTCACAAGTCAAGTACATGTCAGCCACTGCCTCTTCCTCTCTTAGCCCCCACCGCCTGCCAGGACCTCGGATCCCCAGCCCCCACCTCAGGCCTGGACTGGGGATGTAGCTCAGTGGTAGAGTGCTTGTCTGGTGTGTGCAAGGCCCTGGGTCCATCCCCAGAACCACACACACAAAGGAAAGGAAACGAAAGGAAAGGACAGGACAGGACAGGACAGGACAAGACGGGGGGGAAGGGAAGGGGAGGGAATAGAAAGGAAGATGGAGGAAAGAGGAAGGGAAGAAGAGAGGGAAGGAGGGAGGGGGAAAGGAAGGAAGGGAGGAAAAAACAAAAAAGTACCATTATCCCAGCCCAGGCCTACCCTAGACCCAGACAGCACAGACAGCAGACAAGGAGAAAGTCGGAAAACCAAGTCTGGCCACTTGCATGTGTAACAGGGAAGAGTGGCATGCAGCACCTTTCAACATCTGACAGTACACAGTCACCCTTGGAAAAAGATGTATGATCATCGTCCCCATTACACAGATATGGGAGCTGAGGCACAGAAAGATCCCACGGACAGTCAGTGACAGGATTCTAATCAAACATGAGCAACGCTGCTCCTTGGGCAGCTTGTTAATTAATTCGCACACAGTCCAGGCCACTCCCCCAGAACCCAGGACTCAGGAGGCCCCGGATGGCACCTGCGAAACTGTGTTTCAAAGTGTGCCCAGGTGATGCTGCTGGTCAAGGGGACTGCAGCTTCAGAACTACGGCAGAGATCCCCATCAAGCTCGAAGGTCCTGCCTCCCCGTCAGTTCTGAGCCCCGCAGGCCTGGCTGCAGGTCTGTCTCCCTAGTCCTGGCTCACCAGGTGGGCGGCCGGAGTTTCTTCTTCACGCCCAGGTAGATTTTGAGACTCTTGACAGGCCATTCCTTCTCGGGCCGGTGACTCTGGGGCAAGGAAGGGGAGAAGAGGCACTTCAGTCAGTCAGGGCAAGGACAGAGGCCGTTCTCTTGCCCGGGCACTGCCCGGCCCCTCTGAATCCTGCACAGGGCACCTCCTCCAGGAAGCCTCCCTGACAAAGCCCTCCCAACCCAGCCCTCGGCCCCGCCTGTCCCTGCAGCAGCATCAGACAGTCAACCCTTAGGCCCTGACGCAGCTGGCCCCGCTGGGACACTCAGGACAAGAATCGAGCCCCAGCCCACTTCCCAGCAAACTGAAGAATCTACTCAGCACCAGCCTGGGTCGATGGTGCAAGGAGGGGGAAGCTGCCCGGTATCCACCAACACCCAGCTGGAACGGGTGCCTTAGGCAGCTGCTTGTGTCTACGTTTGTCTCAGTTATTCACTCTCCTCCCCTCCCAGCTCCCTGAGGCTCCAGGGTTGACCGTGCGAGCAGAAGGCTTGAGGCCAGCTGTCACTAGCTCTTTGGCGCCATGACAAGGCTGGCAACTCACGCTGAAGCACAGTGCTGTTCAACAGACCAGAGGGAGAACTTCCCGATGGCCTAGAACAGGAAGCAAGAGACCAATGTACTGGGGAGGGGTACCAGGTCACTGACATGCTCCCCTCTGGTCCCGCCTCTGCACATGGGTCTGGGCTTACAGAGAGCAGGCTGGCTTGGAGGCAGAGGAATGGGAGCAATGGCACCCAGGGAAGAGGCTGGGTGGCTGGAGAACAAGCTAGTGAGTCTTCCTTCTGTTCTGGGGGCCATTTGCTCAGAGCCCTCCCCTTACCAAGCGCCCCTGGAGCCAGCAAGGGCATCAAGAGGGATGGCGGGGACGGGGGCGGCGGGGAGATTCACTTACAACCAAAGCTGGGGGTCCAAGACTGAGCCACCTCCACCTTGCTCCCCACCACTGCCCCCAGCCACCCCAGGCATGGTACCTCAGCAGAAACAAAAAGAACACGAGGGGATGGCTAGGGGAGCTGGCAAGTTTTGGGAGTTGGTAAACTTCCCTGTTATCACAAAAGGATGGGCTCCCTCAGGACTGGAGGGGACTTCCAGGCTACCACAGGGGTTGTGGTTTAGGAGGACCTGAACAGGGACTTTTTAGGGAGTTCCTGATGCCCGAGGGCCTAATGGGAGAGCTGCATGTCTTCTATGGATAGCACCTGACCTGACAATCATCCTGTGCCCAAGAGAGCCCAGAACAAACTGGGCTGCAGACATGGGATGAATGGAGCTGCAGGCCAGGAGAAGCTGGGCAGTGGGAAGGGAGATAAAGTTGTGTTTATGGGGGAAACAAAGTGTGGAGAAAACACAGTGAGGAAGAAGTGTGGAGAAAACATAGTGAGGAAGACACCTGTGGACAAGCAGGGAGAAGCCAGGTCAGGAACACTGAAGAACTCAGCCTGCGGGCTGGGAGATGCCTCAGTGGAACAGAAGACTGAGACAGGCCATGGAGGAGATCAGGCTGCAGGTGAGGGAAACACAAGGCTCTGGGTGAGAAGGAGGAAGGATGGGGGAAATGGGGCTGAAGAAATGGAAAATAGGCTGTGGGCCTGTAAGTCAGGTTGGGAGGGAGGGGAAAACAACCAGGAATAAGGAGTAAATCAAGTCAAGGCAGGACACAGCCAAGGAGATAACATCCCAGAACCTTGGTGGACTGGAGGAGCAGAGAGGCTCAGAAAGGCAGATATGGTCACAGAGGGAAGGAAGAGAAGAGGCACCCCCAGGAGGCAAGGCTGCAGTAACAGATGTGTATCGTGCAAAGAGAAGAGGGCCAGAGTTCTGCTCCATCCGCTCTGCTCTCTCCAAGCACCCAGGCCTGCCTAGGTGCCCTCAGGAGATGCAACAGGCAAAAGAGAGCAACAGAGGGAGCTGCAGAGGGAACTCCACAAGCCTCTCTTGTCCACTCTGGCACTTTAAGATCGGGTAGCAGCAAGGACATTCCAACAGCCCTTGAATTCCAGAGTTGGAAAGAGGGGAGACGGGGACTGGAACCCTAATTCAAGCTCGGGTTCTTCATGACTGGATCCTTAATTTTTACACTAAGTCCTAAGGAAAACTGTAGAGCATTGCACTGGTAGGGGACTTATCTTGGGGAAGACGAGGACAGGGTTAGGACAAGGTTAGGAATGAAGGGGCTGAGGTCACAGGCCCCTGGAGTGGCAGGGAACCATGCCTGGAGAGAGCTGAGAGCGCTGGCTCTGTCCCCTATGCTCCTGCCCGGCTCTCCTGGCCCCCAGGAGGTGTAAGGCAGCTGGCAGCCAGCCCACAGCTACTCACAGTCTCAGGGCCCCCGCTCCACGGCCTCTGGCTCTGTTTGATAGAGGATCAGGGTTATGGAAGAAGCCACCCCAGGTCTAGAGCCAGGACAGTTGTGTGCAGTGGTGAGTGGGGGGCACAGCATTATGTGCAGAAGACGGGAGGCCAGAGTCCGGTATGGGAGCATACCTGGCCTGTGGGCGTGGAGAATGTGCTGGAGGGGTTTGACCTGAGAAGTGGAAAGCGGGCAGGGGCCACAACTAGGGGCTGTCACCATGTAGCACGTTCTTGTGTGCGCTACAATGAGGGACAAGCACAGGGGAAACAGCGTATGTGTGATAGGATAGCATTCAGGACCAACGAGAGCTACAAGGTACAGCAGAATGGCCACCCAGGGCCACAGAAGAGTCTACAGCTCTCGCCGACCCCTGCACCATCCCGAGACCCCAAGATGGGGAGACCATGCGCAGACCAAGGGGAATGTTTGTGCATGGGAGTCTGAGCACAATTGGGTGCAGGTTCCCATTACAGGACAAGACCCTTGTGGCCACTTACCCGGACCTCCTTGTACAGCCGCAGACAGCTGCTGTTCAGGATAAAGTACCGATCGTGGAAGCCGCCCGAGGGCAACCCCAGACCCAGGAGGCTTCGGTCCTCTCGAAACTTCATCATGCCATGTTTGGTGTCACCCACACGGCTGGCTGGGGGAGGACTGGAGTAAGCATGGGTTGCACCACCCACCCACCCACTCATCGATCCAGATGCCCCAGGGCAGGGTCCCCAGATGAAGGAAACTGTCCCATCCTGCCCCAGCTTCCATAGAGGTCAACCCACCAGTTGCCCTCTGACTGAGCTGTTTCTAGCTAATGCCACCGGGTCCCACCCTGGCTCTGGACAGATGGGGGTACCCACCCAGCCTGCTCCAACCCCTGCAGGCCCCACCTACCCAGGTACAGCAGCATGGCCTCCATGGACTGGTGCTTCTTCACCACCAGGTGGCTGTCTGTGCCCAGCCCATGCAAGATGGGCAACACCTTCTCCGCAAAGTGCAGCGGGCGCTCTGGGGAGAGGTCACACACACTGTCACTGGGACCAAATGACCTGACACCACCAAGGGCCAACACATGGCACACACCACCTGCACATCTATCATCACTCCCACCATCCACTAGCGCCACAAAACACCACCACCATGACCACCCTCCCTACAACCACACTTCTGGGTAACTCACCTGACTATGAGCAAAAGCCCATCCCACAAGTGTCCCCATCAGAGCAAACAAGAGCAGTGTTGGAGGCCAGATTGCCCAAGCCAGAAGCAGTCCCCTGCTACCTCCACCCTCTGTGTGTTAGAGCCCGGCCTGGCCCTCTCCACTGTCCCACCCTGTCCGGCTTCTCCTTGGACAACTACCAGACCTTCAAAGTAGCCTCTGGCAAATGTCCTCACTTCCCTCACCCCACCTCTCCCCACCTAGAAGCAGCAATCTTCTCATAGCACCATCTCTAACCTTTTAATGGCCCTGCACAGCCGTAAGACCCTGTGCAGCCCCCTCTGCCTCCATCTCCAGCACCACCCTATGCGCCACCCCCCCACTGCCCTCTTCTCCTTGGCACGGCTGGGCTTCTGCCTGCCCCAGGGCTTTCCCCACGCTGTTTCGGCTTCCCAGGAGCACTTTCCCCTCATCACTACCAGGTAACCCTTACTCCTTTTCCACATTTGGCTCAGACCCAAAGCCACAGACCCTGTCGTAGCTCTGGCGATACTGTGGGCCTTTCCTTCACAGCAGTTAACATGGCTGTAGCTGTTCCTTTCTTGGAATTTAGGATCATGGGATTAATGTTTCCATCCCTCACCAGACTGAGCCCTGTGAGCACAGGGATGGTATGTCTGGCTCCTCAGTCCAGTGCCTGGCACTCAACAAGCAACAGTGTAACAAACAAACCTTCACTGATCCAAGATCACTTTTCACATCCGTGGATACCAAGACCACCCTTCACCATAAAAGGCCTTAACCACCCTCCTTTACTGCCACAGCCATCCACAACACCATCACAACCACCCTTACCTACTCCACTGCTACCACCACCACACTAACCTGCCTGCATGGTCATCACCACTCACCGTGCCCTACACCACCAAGAATGGTGTTTGTTATCCTACAGTCGCATTGTTGAATTCAACATTGTCACCTCTGCAAGCAACACTGTTCTCACAGACAGCTGAGAAAACATTATCATAGCTGGACATCTGGCACCACCTACCCCTTCACTGTCCATATCAGCCACATAACAGCATAGTTCTCATCAATACAACAGTCATAGGTGTCATCCAAAACCCCTTTCACACCATGGTCCCCACACCCCAGGGGAAAGGAGGACATGCTTGGGCTGCAGCCCAGATAAGACCACACCCTGCCCCACACCAGTCCTGGTGGTCACTCACCAGCCTCCTCCTTCTCATTGACCTCAAAGCAAGTCCAATAGTCCTTTTCCCTAATGCCCACATTGCGGCGGTCTAGGATCTCCAGGGCAAGCTCCTCAGCTGTCATGGATGCTGGGATCTGTGATGACCAAGAAAAAGGAGATCAGCTTACCGTGGCCCCTGCCCTGCCACAACCCTGCTATAGGATTCTCTAAACCCATCCCTTTCAGATTCTGAGTCCTTGGATGCAGTGGGTGTCTCTGAGGGTCCTGATGAGCAGGGGAAAAGAAAGACCCAGCACCAGCCAGATAAGTCCCAAACTGGGCTTTCTATAGGTTGGGAGCCCTGTGCCCCTGGCCATCTGGGCCTGTCCCTGGCCCAGCCTGACTCTACTGGTCTCTTGGTTGCTATGTCCCCAGCCCCCACCTTGACATGCTGTTCACTCTCTGCCTTCTTCTCCTCCAGGTAGACTGTGCAGATGAAGTCACCAGCATGCTGCGCGGAGACAGGGCTCAGCCGGAGGACTGGGAAGCAGGCGCCCGCCACCAACCCAGCCCCAACCCAGGCCCAGCCTTCACCTGGGTCCCACTGGCAGTGCCAGCCACTCTCATCTTCACAATGGCAGTGACCTCCTCCCGCTGCTTTCTCAGCTCCTCCTCGTCCACCTGGGAAAGGGAGAGAGCAAAGGGAAGAAGGTCACTGCCATCCGAGAAGCTCAGCCCTGCCCTCCCCTGACCACTGGCTGGGGACGCACACTAAACACCACCACATAGTGGCTAATGAGGTCTTCCACCACCCGGCCAGCCTTGTAGTCCTGGCCGTCTGTCTGGAAGAGCGTGGGCCCAAACACAATAGCCAGGTTGTGTGTGTTCATCTGGTTCGTGTCTGAGAAGCACTGGACACTGGAGAGGGGAGGAAGGACGCACAAGTGAGGAGTCCAGCCCAGAGCTTCCCAGCCCATCTTCCTGACAGGTCCAAGACTGGCCACTAGAGTGAGGCCTAGGAAGGTGGTGGTCAGAGTGGACTCCTAACTAAGGGGACATGTCTTGGGACTTCAAAGGAGTAGGGCTGGGAGGCTGGGAGACCCGACCAAGGTGCCCTGGCTCCAAACTGAAAAATCCTCCGTTCTCCCACCCTACTGGAAGATGATAGACTGGAGATTAGGCCATACTTAGTCCCCAAGCCTACCTGGTTCCCAGGGGAGGGCAGTCAGCCAGGATGGGAGTAGGGGAATCTTCTCCACCCCATCCCCCCAGAGCTTTGCACCGGTATTGCCCCTCACCAGTACAGGTGGCTGATAAGGGCCTTCACCGTGGCCCGGTTGACAGGGGGCAGATGCACCAGGAGCTCTCGGTACCTGGAGACCTTCTCTTCCTCATCCTCAATCTCTGGGTGGAGGAGATGGGTCACAGGTCAGAAACTCCCACACCCACCTCCCCCGTCCCATGCTCCCGGCTGCTCTGCCTCTTGTGCTAGGTGACAACACTCCCTGTGCCCTACAAGTCAAGGCAGGTACTCGGCAAGGGTAAGGAGTTCTTCATCCCCAAGGGACTCTGGCTCTGTACAGAGTAACAAGAGGAATGAGAAGCAGGAGAGGAAGGAGGGCTCGAGCCTGTCTGCAGGAGGACCTAGTCCAGGTGCATGATGGGGACCAGAAGGGGATCCAGAGATTGAAGTGGACAAGGCTGGGCATGGGCTGCAGGGCCTACCTGAGGCCTCCAGCCAGGCTAGGCGTTGGGCACGAGTGAACAGCCCATCTGGCAGGTCCCGCAGAAAGCGTTTGAGTGCAGAGGAAACATCGTCCACATGCTGTTCGCCCTCCTTGAGGTGCACAGAGCGGGCATCCTGCCGTAGACTCTCCAGCAGCCGTTGGGTCTTTGATGTCTGTCCACACTTGCGGTAGATGCCCTCAGAGGTCAGGCCTGGGAAGAGGAGGGGCACACAGCTACTTTCAAAAGGATCCTGGGCCCTGGGTAGTAGGGGTGGGATCTGGGTCATAGGGGTGGGGCTCACCGCACTGCGTGATGTAGTCCACACAGCGGTACACAATCACCGGGATGTCCGAGTCCCCAAGTTGCTGCTCAGACAAGGTGTCCCCCAAGCTGGCTGCTGCTTTCTGGATGGCCCCCAACCAACCCATGAAGTCTAGTCGCCGTTCCCCCTGGATGTACAGCGTCCTACACAGAGGACATTCAAGTCACTGCTCCATCTCTCCCAGGCTTATCAGAATGCCCAGCTATTCAGAGCCCCTCCAGGACGCCATGGCTCACCTCCTTCGCTCCACCAGCACCAGTACCTGGTTCTCGCTGTCCCCTTGGATGGCTGTGGAGGGAACAGTGAGGGTGAGGCCCAGACCTCATTCACGTTCTTCTACCTGCTCCCTCCTGAGGCTCTCTGGCCACAAACCCCTAACATCCACCCACCAACCCAAGTGGTCACCGAGATGCACCCCAAGGGTAGGAGAGGACATGGGAGGACAGGCTGGCTCCTGGCCAGGCCAGGACACAGTTCAGGCTTCCAGGCAGGGGCCTGGGAGCTGGGAGCTGGGACAAGGGTGCCCTGGAGGTTGGGATCTGGGTCCAGGTCCACGCACAAAGCTCCTGCAGTTTCCGGAGCTGCAGTGGCTCCTCACAGACACCCTCTGGGAAGACGGCATGGAGCTCAGAGCCAGTCAGAGCGAACCAGCCCTCCTGGGCCCGCTGGAGGCTCAGACCAGCTTTGTAGGGTAGGCGCCCAAGTCGCTCAAAGTCCCGGGTCAGCAGGTCCTCAGCCAAGGGAGGCACAAATGCCTGGTGGGTAAGAAAACCAGGAAGACTATATCAGTTAACAGCACTCCTTCCTGGGACCCCGAGCGCCTCGCCCTTCGGGGTTTATGGCAAGGACTTTCTCCCCACCCAGCTGCCTCCTCTTCTCTTCCCCAGAGCAGAACCCAGCACCACACCCAAACTGCAGTATCATGCCCCCCTGCCCATCCATTCAGATGTGCCCTACTCTGGTCCTTCCCGGACACCACGAACAATGTCGCTCCTCTGCACACCTATGGCACCAAAGCATTCTGGCTGTCTGCTACAGCACTGACTATACTCTTGCTGTCTGGACACTACATGTCTCCTCCACCCGCAAGGGAGTTACTGAAGAGCCAGGACTCAGACTGGCCCATCTGGGTCCCCAGGACTCTGAACACCTGACTGCCACTTATTACTGAAGAAGACTAAGGCCCACATCCCTTCGTCGTCGGTGTTGGAAGTCTCCTGACCTCGCCTTGAGAGGGCTGCAGACTATGTCAGGCCCTTGGCTGAGTGGCCTGGCCTGTGCCTCCTGCCCTTCACCCAGCCTTCCTCCCTACAGGATCTGCCAGGAGGTCTCACGCTGCCTGTCAGACACCTGCCCCGCCAACCCAGGCCCACCTTGGCAATGCACTTGACCCACTCACGAGCCAGCTCCGCACTCTCCAGCCCAAACAGGTACAGCCGTTCTCCCTCTGTGTACACCTCAAAGGTGTGCTCAAAGCTGCAAATACACAGGGCAGGACTCACCCGCCTCGCCCACCTGCCCATCCACTACCATCCTCCATCCCCTCCCCACGGCTCTTGTCATTGTGCCCCCCCCCAGCCACCCACCCTGTGCATGTGCCCCTCTAAAATTAGTGGAGCCTCAGCAGACCTCAGTCGGTGCTTGTACAGCTTGCCGAGTGAGCCTGGGGCAGGCACATCCTTTTCTGAGCCTATTCCCCTCTCTCCAGTCAGAGGTTGGACCACACAGCAGGGGTGCTCACCCATGAGAGTCTGGAGGGGGCACTGCCAGGCATACGATCTCGCTGGCCCGAATCTCCCCGTTGGGCGTCACTGCCCGCTCGTTCTCATAGTAGCTCAGGACCCCGTCGCTAAGGATACACCAGCGCCGGCTGAACTCTAGTGAGAAGGCAGGCAGGGAAGCCATGAGGGAGCCCCCACACAACACCCAAAAAGCCCCGCGGCATCCTCCCTGAGCCCCCACCCCCACCTGACCCACATCCCCTCCATTCTAACTCATGTTTCCCCTGATTCATTCTCCTCTCTGCAGCCCTTCCACCCAGCACAACCTGCATCTCTTCCTCTCCCCAAGACCTCTGCAGTAGCCTCTTCATTGGTCTCCTGGCCTCCAGCCTGGCCTCCTCCGAGACCCAAGTGTAGTCTAGTTAAAAACCAGTCTCTACCTCCTTCCTCTGCTCAAAATGTCCCATGGCCACCCCTCATCCTCAGGACAGTCTGCACCCCTCAGCCTAACATGCAAGGTCCTACTGAGTCTGCCCCTGCCCACCTCTACCTTCCCCCAATCCCAGCTTTTGCTCACTGTTTCCTCTGCCTGCAGCCTGAAGGCCTCAGGCAGCCTTCTATACCCACCCTCCTTCGTCAGAGGCACCCATCACTCTATACCCTACTTCCTCCTACAATGACTCTGAGGAGCCTGGCAAGATCTCATAAAGGAAACAGAAATGGGAATCTGGACCAGGAAAGGTAGCAGAATGAACAGACCATCAAGGCCATCCAGATGTGTAGCGTTCACAGCACTGAGCTTCACAGTGGCTCAGAGCTTCCTGGCACCCAAGGCAAAAAGGATGACTCAGGTAGTTACATAAATGACATTATCAGACAGAGAGAGATGGAGCAGGGCCAGTGAGGCTGTGAACAGCAGAGTTCCAAAGAAGCCTCTGGGAGCAGAAGGGCTCCATCCTGGGCCTTCAAGCAGGAGGTGCCGAGGGATGCCGTGTGCAGCAGCCCACATTCCCACGGAAGGCTGTCTTGTGCCGTGTTTACCAGGGCCTGACATCTGCCCTCTGAGTGTGAGGCATCCCCATGCCTGTGCCTGAGGATGTGCAGAAGCACCAGCCCTGCCTCAATCCCCCTTCGTTGTGCAGACATGTGCCAAGTTGCCCACTGGGTGCTGAGCACTTCCCAGGCATGAGGGCCAGAGGCAGATTGAGGGAGAGAGACGGGATGAACTGTTTAGATAAGGGGGCCGGGGACATCTCTGCAGAAGTGACATTTAAATAGAGACCTCACCGAAGTGACTAGCCACAGAGACATTTGGGAAAAGCATCTGGGGCAGAGGGAACAGTCAATGCGAAGTGGGAGTGAATCTGGCATGTCTACAAGACAGCAAGGAGGCCAGCAGAAAGGGGGCAGACTGAGCCAGGGAGAAGCACTGCGAGGAAGGGATTGGGGTGCAGCTGACGTCGGGGCTCTGGTGGGATATGGTAAGGATTCTGGGTGGTAGTCAGAGTCTGGGACAGAATGGAAAGCAGAGATCAGAGAGGGAGGAAACTTCAAACTCATCCCTCAAATGTCTACCATCCACAGGCTGTGAAAACCAGATGACATAGCACATGGCCACACCCACCACGGGCTCAGGACGGGCTTCCTTGATCTCAAGGAAACTCTGGCAGTGAGTGAGTGGCCTGCTCTGCAGTGCCATGTCTTGCCCCTGCCACAGTCGGCCCATCTATTAAGCACCTTCTGCGTACAAGACACCACACCCAGGAAGCTTTCCAGGTGGCTCTGCCAGTCCCTTTGACTTCCTTATGTGTCCCCAGCCCAGTCAGCCCTGGCCTCCCAGGTCTTGCAGCAGTGCCAGAATGCCATGGGCCGGGGCAGGGTGTGGCACAGCACCCACCTTCCCGGGCCCGGCGGTCCTGCAGCAGCTTGCCGGCAGAAGCAGTCTTGTAGAGGAAACCACTGTGGCTCACGGTTGGCAGGACAACGGAGTAGTGCTTTTCCAGGGGCTTCATTGAGTCCAGCCGAGGGACCTCTTTGGAGTGAGGGGGTGGGGCAGGTGGGTTATGCTGACTATCCAGGGGGGTACCCCACCTTAATTCCTCACGTTCAAGCCCCAGCCCTGGATCCTCAGCTCCCTGATCAGCACCCTCAGCCTCCTGCTTCTACTTTGTGAGTCTTGCACAAGCCATTTCTCCACCTCTGCCCACCTGGGGGAATTAACTCCATTGCCAAAGCCTAGGTCTAGTACCTCCCCTCCCCAAAGCCTCCCTGACTCCCAGCTCATCCCATGCTGCCTGTTGGAGGCACAAGGCCAGGCACACTAGAATAAGGGAGGCTTGAGGCCAATTCTGTAACAATCCCTGGAGAGAGGTTTGTCCCAGACAGCATGAAGCCAACAAAGGGGCTTGGCTCCAGCCTTGCTCCCTGTGATCAACAATGGGGAGGAGAGGGTTCTGCTTCCAAGCCCAAGCCAGCTGGGTGGTCTCCTGTGCCTTCCTAGACACCTGGGCTCTCTCCAGCCCAGGACACTCCACCCACCCATGGCCCCAAGCCCAGAGCCCCAGCCACTGAGCTCCACCCTCAGCCCTGGGATGTGGCCCCAAAGGCCAGGCCTAGGCCATGACCAGCCCCAGTCACCTCCACCACCCCCTCCTCACCCACCACTCCTATAGGAGCCAAATGGGATCGAACCCAGGCCTGTGCTAGGGTTCCACCCAGGCAGAGCAATGGACAGGCCTGCCGTGGTAGGTCCCACACACAGAGAAAGCCAATGCCATCCCACAGAGCAGCACAGACATATAGCACACACACAAACCCCGGGCCCTCAACAGACCCAGAGCGGCTCCGAGGTGCACGTACCCAGCACACAGATGCCACCAGGACAGACCCACACTGTAAGTCAGGGAGAGACACACAAACACATAAAGAGTCACAGAGAGGAGACACAAAGGGACACACATAGGAAGAACACGCATACGCTGGCACCCAAACTCACTCCACATCACACACTGTTTGCTGCCTCAGGGCCCCTCAAGGAGCTGCCTGCAATCACAGCTTGCAAGTGGCCTGTAAATCAAGCCTCCCAGGGTGATGCACAGCCCCTGGAGGACAGCCCCTCCCATCCAAAGGACAAGACTATGAGCAGGGAACCCATCCCCTGAGGGTGACAGTCCCATTAGCTACTCACCCATGGTCTGGTTGTTCCGAAGGAATTCCATCTGCAGTGTCTGCCCAGCCTGCTCGGCGAGAGCTAGGGGTGTGGGGGCCTCAGGGTCCCCCGAGAAGCAGCTGACCCCAGCCCCACAGCCCAGGAGAGCTTGGGTCTCAGCCAGGTCTGTGGTTGTGACTGCAGCACACAGGGCCTGGGAGAAGGGAGGGGAGGGTCAGCCCAAGCAGAACAGGGGCCAGTGGGGATTGGGGCATGGGAGAGGAGAGGAAGGAGTCACTCAGGTCTAGGATGACCCACAGAGAGAACAGAGAGGGAGAAAGACCAAGGAGAAAAAAGGCCAGGGGAGGGAAAGTGGGCAAGGACCACCTAGCAGAACCTGTGGCTCCTAACTGGCCAGGCCTCACCGCTGTGGCAGCCCTAGCACAGAACTGCTGGTCAGCCTGCAGGCCCTGGAGGATCTCAAGCTCCCTCTGCCTTGTGCAGGGGCAGAGGGGACTCTGTAGCTGATTCCTCCCACATTGGAATTCCTTACCGCCTGCCTGGCCCTCCCAACCAATGGGAGCTGCCGCCCTCCTGGCTTGCAGGCCAGACTGGGCTGGGCTGGGGCAGGACGCCTGGGTCTCTGGGAGGTGGAGACCTCGCTCCCACTGGGTTTCTAGAGCCGAACTGAGCCTGCCAGAATGGGGCTGTTTGGGGGAGGGGCTGAAGGCCAACCAGAGGTCACAAATAGCATCCCCCTGCCTCAGAGCAAGCTGTCTCCCACTCAAGCTGAACCAGATTAGGGCCCAAGACTTGGCTCCAGACTGTCAGGGCCTGGGGCCCATATGAGGCCTCCTTCTGAATGGGGTGTGGATAGGGGTGGGTCAGAGCAGTCCAGCTGTTTTTCATGAGCCTGACAGGAAATAGCATCCCCGTCGAGTTCACTCCTTTTGGCAGGATTCAGAAGGAACAGGATGGGGTGCAGGAGACAGAGGAATCAGGAGGGAGGCAGACAGATGCTGGAGACATGGCACTGGCCCTCCCTCCAGTCAGGCCTGGCTCCTCCCTACACTGCCCTAACTTTCCTTAGGCAGGACCCTGTAGGCCTCAGTTTCCCCATATGCCAACTCCGAGCTGGTAGAGGAGATGGGCTGAGACGGGGCAGCAGGAAGAAAGGGGGTGGTCTCAAAAGGGCCCTGACAGTGCTCGCTTTGGCAGCACATATATATCAAAAGGGCCCTGACAATGTAGGACAAGGGGGTGGCCTTCCAGATCCCAGAAATGCAGCATCTGACCTTGTCCAGCTCCTCCTGGTTGCCGAAGAGCGGGTGGTAGCGGCGGTACTTGCCCTCCCTGTACTTGGCCTCCAGATGGTGCCGCCGGGCTCCAGGGCTGCTGCTGGGCTGCAGGGCCTCACTGGGGGGCACATTGGCTGCCCAGAAGCGGTTCCCAGCACCATTACCCAGCTGTAAGAAGAGCTGTGGGTGCAGGCAACAGTCAGAGGGGACATCCAGGAGCCAGAAGTTTTGAAGCTGTCAAGCAACAGGCCTGGAGAGCTAAGCCACCCACCCATATCCCAACGGGGAAGGTGAAGACCAGCTTGGCCTGCTGGGGTCCATGACTGCTCCCCTGTCTGACCCTGGGCCCTGAGCCCAGCTCTTCTGCTCAGGGACAGGACAAGAGGCAGTCTGACAGGTAGATGCCTCCAGCCTGGCTCCAGGTCCCTGGGGGCTTTGCCACTGCCCCACCCAGCCCCACATCTGGAATCCTGCATTCCTGAGGCTGTCACAGCTGGAGGTTGTGTCCAAACAGTTAGCCAAGGAGGAAGGCAGGGAGTTTGGAAACATTTTCTGTCTCTGACACTCGCCTCTCAGCAGCAGAGATGGAGGCAGATCCTACAAGAGTGCAGGAGTTCAGCACAGAGGAAACTAGTTTATTCCTTCCTTCTGCTCAGCACTCCTCCCACAGCCATTTCCTGGGTCCCCCTTCCTCCTTCTTTGCCAGGTCCTTTGTGGGATGCTAGAGTCACGGCAGAGAACAAAGCAGAAACAGTCCCTGCCACTACTGACTCACTCTGTGGCTTTAGCATGTTATTTTCTCTCCCTGGGACTCAGTGTCCTCATCTGCACATTAGGTACTCTAATCCTAATTCAGAGGATTATTTTGAAAGTCAATTAACAAATGCGAAATCCTACCACTTAAGTGCCAAACACATGTGGTAGGATTATATCTATAAGTGAATGTGACACCCAGCGTGGCTAGGGCTGTCAGGAATGCCCTGTGTAGCAGGTCCCCAGGTCCACCTCCTGCTAAAGGTTCTCCACAGCAACTCCCACATATATGGGTACCAAGAAACTTCAAGTCCACAGGTAGGAATGCACATGTACATGTGCGCCCCGAAGTGTGCACACCAGTGCTTGTGAACTCTGATGAAAAGAAGAGTAAGAGGTTCTGAGGGGAAGAAGGCCTGGGTCAGTCAGGGAAGTGGGAAAGGGACGCGGTTGGGCAATCAGTGTGGATTTACTGACAGATTATATGTGATGGTTTTTATATGTGATTATAAACCCTCACATGTAATCAGGCAGATTATAACCCCATTCAGGAACTCAGTTTCAACATTTTTACAATGGGATGACAAATGAACAAGATCAGGGGCCAGCAAAGTCTCTAAAAGGTCAAATACTAAATAGTATAGGCTTTACAGAAAACATTCAGTCTCTGCTACATCTTCTTTTTTAACATCCCTTTAAAACTATAAAATGCATTCTTAGCTCACTGTCCAGTTTGCTGATTTTGCCCAAAGCCAGCTTTTCCAAAATCCCCACCTATGAGATTATCACAAAGGACTCCCTCCTTGGAGCCAGAGGAGATGGGGGAGCGGGGATGGGACACCCAGGCGATAGCTGAGAAGGACAAAGCCCAAGCAATAGTGAGTGACAAGCAGGGGCATCCCCACCTCGATGAGAGTTTCTGTCCACACTTTCCTGTCCATCTTCAGGCTCCGCACCTTGGAGACGCCGGCACCCAGGCCGCGGTGCTCCCCTGTAGGCAGAGGGCAAACTCGGGTCATCTGGCCCCCTTTGTGGCACCCCTGCCCCCACACCAGAGCACTGAGCCCTGCAACCCTCACCTGGGTTTCTGCAGCAGCCCGCACACCACATTGGCTCTCTGTGGCCATCCGAGGTCATTTTCAGCCAGAATGAGATCTCAATTCCTTACCTGCTTTCCCTCCAGCCCCAACTTCCTGCTGGAACTATCTTCCCCACCTCCCCATGGCTGCTCCTTCCTGTCACTCAGATCTCAGTTGACACGTCACCTCCTCAGAGAGGGCTTCCAGACAAATAGCTCATTCTCTAACATCACATTCTCTGACACTTGGCGTCCTCCAGACTTCTAACTGGTTCACATGCAATCTGCATTCCCCACTGGAATGTCGGCTGCACGCGAGTAGAAACCCCGCCCGCCTGTGTCAGGGTTTTACCCTAAGTGCCCAGAACAAAGCCTGGCACATAGCGGGCACCTAATGAATTTCAGTAGAATGAAAGGTGAAGGGTGGAGCTGGGGCTAGAGGAAACAGCTACAGGCTACAGGACCCACAAGGGACCCCAGAGTGGGGAGGAACACTAGGGGGCACTAGAAGTGCCTGGCATGGGGTCTGGCTTGGCCAGCTTCCCTGTGCATCCTCCTCAGGGCACCTTATTCCCTCCCGTCAGCCCTTTGGTTCATCACTTTTGTGCAACCAGACCTCATGGCCCAAGGCCCTTGGACATTGGCCCTAGAAATCCCACAGGCCTCGAGGCTCTTCCTGAGCTCATCAACTTCCCCAGACCTGTCCCCACTTCAGAGGATTCCCATCCTCAGCCACCCGAAGACCCTACCTGGGCACCACCAATGAGCACATAGCAATGTCTGGCATATGGAGGAATAGACAAGTGTACCTTGGGCTCCCCCCTCATTCACTGTCACCCTCCTCACTGGTCTCCAAACTCAACTTCCACCCACTAGCCAGAGTCAGAACCACAAATCTGACCATGTCCCTGGGTCCCATCTCCCATCCTCTCTCTGGATGAGAGCCCTGCCCAGCCTGGCCTGGTCTGCCCCAACTCTTCTGATGCAACAGGGACACCAGAACCCAACAGACCTGAGCTTAAATCCAGGCTCACTTACTTGTCAGATGACCCTGAACAACCCATTTTCCTTCTTCAGGCCTCAATGTCGCCGCCCGCAGCCTGAGAATGGAACCCTTGCTTTACAGTGAAGGATGACGGCACAGGAACAGCTTGGCACACACAAGCAGCTACATGAATGGCAGGTCCCTGCCCGCCACATGGGCCAGTTACCCTTCCGATTTGCCAGCCCCACCTGCTCTGTCTGCTGCCCGCAGCACACACGCACCTGCACAGCGCTTGCAGATGACGATGCAGAGGTTGATGGAGGCCCAGTCAGGCTGAGGAGCCCCGCAGTCAGCACAGAACCTGTTGGGGGCTGCGGCCCAGATGCGCTCCGCCACCTCCAAGGTGGACAGGGCCTCGGCAATGGCTCCCTGCATGGCTTCCAGCCACTGCTCCTTCTCTAGCTCCGAGTCAGCTGAGAAGCTGGGCACAAAGGAGTAGGGGGACTGGTGAGAAAGGGTTCAGAGGATCTTGGGGCAGCATAAGGGACACAACATGGAGCAGGTGGACAAGGCACCAGGAGCTACTAATCAGAAGAGGGAGGCACACAAGGCCCTGAGTTCAATCCCCGGCACCAAGAAAAAAAAAAAAGAAGGAGGCATCCTGGATCTGGAGGGGAGGGTAGGTGTAGACAAAGGCAAAGATGCTGTGAGACATATGTGGGTGGGGACCCCATGGCAATACTGCCTGGCCCCAGGTGCTGGGAAGAAAGACGCCTGATAGACAGAAGGCTCAGCCAGGTGAAGGGGTGAAAGGGTGTTCCAAACAGAGAGACCAGGACGTGCAAAGGGGCAGAATGGCATTCCAGGACCTGTAGGCAGGAAGGCAGACTGGCAGAGAAGAGGCTGAGAGACGGGCAGGGACTGGCCTGTGCCAAGCAGAAGTCAAAGTGCACCCTGAGGACAATGGAACCTGCAGAGGGTTTAAATGGGAAGGAGGAGAGGGCACAAAGATGTCTTTAAAAGACCCCTCTTCCACCGTCATCCTCAACCTCCTTCCTATCCCAACCGTGACCCCACCCCTCAAAGAACTCCATCAACATGCAGATGCCTGAGCCCTGCCACAGCACTCCCTGCTCTTCAGGGTGGGGAGCCCTAGCTGGACAATAAACGGATCTCACACACACACACACACACACACACACACTGCACGTGCGCGCATCAAAGCCCCCTCTGGCTCTTTCTCTGTTGCCATCATCACCTCCAAGCCACAAGTGTGCAGACTCTACACCAACCGAAACCCACAGCCACTACCACAGTCATTGTTGGGGGTAATAGACATGACAACCACTTTAGGAGAGGGGTTGAGGGCTGCCTCATCCATGGCAGTCTGGCGTATGGAGTTTGCAAAGCCACCAAAGACTTAGATGAGCACTGGCAGCCACTGGCAACAGGCCTGCGTGTCGGGGTGGTGGTGGCCTTTGTGCTAAACATCAGGTCAGCCTCGCTAAGGCTGGTGGCAGTAAGCAACCAGGTCAGTGGGTGGGTCTTTGACACAGCAGGAAAGCCCACAGGTGGATCCTGCGGTTGTGTGACAGGTAAGGATTATAGCAACAAATCTCTGGCCAAGATGCCATTAGACTACTTCAAATGCAACAAGCGAACAAATAAAAACTTGGCTATCAACAAAAAAGCCTACTGCTCTGCAGTCAGGTGGGACACAGAGGCTCAGACACACAGCCAAAGGGTGAGGTGGTGGGCGCCTGGGCCAGAGGGCCTTCAGGCCTGGTCCAGGGGCCAGCTAGGGCAGATAGATGGGAACAGACATAGTTGGGAGCAGTAGGGTAGTGAGGGGTTTGTACGGGGGTGAGGAGGGGCCCTGGATGGAGCAGGGGAAGCTGCAGGGAGAGGTATGAGCAGAGATGTCAGGCAACAGGCCTTGTGCTTGAGAAGCTGGCCGGGCAGCCTGCTGAGCTCAGGTCAGCGATGGTGGCAGTAGTGATGACCCCAGCGTTATGGAGCCACACAGTGTCAGAGAGTCCTCAGTTCCACAGGACAGAGAGGACACTGGTCTCCCAGGTCACAAAGCTGGTCAGAGATGGGCCCAGGATTGGAAGGCAGGCACAGCACAGAGCCTGAGAGGTGGTGGAGAATGGCCTGGGGGTCTGTGAGGGTGCTCAGAGAGAGGGCAGAGGACAGAGACAGACACTGAGGGATACTGAGGCCTAAGCACCCAGGACAGGCCCCAGACACGTGGAGTGAGGAGCTGTCTTGGAGACAAGGAAGCATTCATGGCAACTAAGAGCACTATCTAGGGACCAGGGTGGGCAGGAGGGAGGGCAACGAGTGGCAGGTACACAAAGCCAGGAAGGGAAGCCTGGAGTAGTGTGGCAGGTGCGTGGGCCAGGGATGGCCAGAGGGAGGAAGAGTGAAGGAGACCCCTTAGAAGGGAGAGATCAGAATGGATTAGGAAGTGAAGACCAAGGACCTGCCTGGGTGGGCCAGGGCTTGGAAGGGTGGGACACTATCCTCTTCAGGGAGGGAGGGACACTATCCTCTTCATGCAAGAAGAAAACACCTGGAGGGAGAGATGATGCAGGCAAGCGAGGCTGAGGGAGGGCTCACCTGAAGATGCGGTAGGGTGTGGTGAGGTCGAAGCTGCGCCGATCTGCTTCCTTCACATTGCCCACACTCATGTCGATGAAGGTGATGCCAATGCCCAGGTGGTACTCCTGACAGGTGGGCAGGAAGGGAGGAGGGCAAGGTTTTGGAGGCAGGGTGGAAGGCCCAGGAATAGGGAGAGGAGGAAAAGGTGGTACCTTAGGGACTAGAAAGTGCCTAAGAAGGAGATAAGGGGGACTCAGGAATCTGAGCAGGAATAAAGGGGCTGGGCTCAGGTCCCAGGCAAGCACAGGACAGGGAGAGGTTCAGTGACCCAGCCAAAACTTTCTCACCTCCAGGTTCTTATACAGTTGCACTTTGTCACCGACCACAGCCACATACAGCTTATTCTTAAAGCCACGAAGCTCCAGATTGCCAGCACGGTCGGGCTGCTCTAAGCCTCGGACTCCCGCCAGGTAAACACCAGACTGCTGGGCCCGGGCGCGCTGCTCAGCCACTGCCTGCTGCAAGGCCTGCATCCACTCCTTCCGCTCCGCTGGGGAAGGCGAGCTGAGTGAGCTTGGGCCCAGTGGGTTCCCAAATCACCTGGCCCAGGCTCCTCCAGAAATGCCTCTGGCTACCCATCACTCCACCTGGCTTCTTGGGCTTGGACAAGCTCAGGCTCTGGTCCTAGCTTGTGCCACTTATACTGGGCAAGTCACTTCACCTGCCCCAGCCTGCTTCTCCTGATCATGGGGACACATGGCCCTGGGGACTCGGAGTGCAACCACCTCAAAAGGGGAGATGACAACTCCCTGGGTGCAAGGTGGGGGAGCAGACAACTTTGCTTCTCTTTCCCCTTTTATGTGGCCAAACCTCCAGTCTCCTCTCGCCCTCCACTCACACACCACCCCAAGAACTCCTCACCATCGCTCTCTGCCCGGAAGACAAAGGTCCGGTTGTTTGTGATCACTTCAAACTTCTGGTCCCCAATGGCAGTCACGCGAGAGATGCAGGGCACAGAGATAAAGCGTTTAGAGTAGGCATCCTGGAGAAAAGGAAAGAGCTGTATTTCAGGGGTGGAGTGAGGCCCCTAGAATCCTCTCTCCAGTTCCCCCAATGTCAGCTGAAATAAAGGTTGCAGGCCTGTCTCTGACAGGGGTTCAGGAATTGCCCTGTGTGACCCTGACTTCTGCCCATGGCTGCCTGTGGGCCAAAGGTTAGGAGGACATTGGTCAAGAAGTCAACCTGTAGCTGTGTTTATGACTCCACCTCCATCCAGTGTCAGGGTTCAGTCTGGGCCCAGGCTAGAGGAGGGGTCAAATCGGGGACTGATGTAGGCCTCACCTTGTTACTGTCAAAATATCGCAAGTGATCAACATCCAGTCTCACCCATCGCTTCTGATAGATATAAGATCTGAAGAGGCAGAGGTGGAGAAACAACAAGGCAAAGGACTGGGGATTAGGGGAGAGGTTCCAGGATTACCCTACCATCCCAAAAGCCACACACAAAGTTAGGATCAGCTGGGTTCAAGGGAGAAAAGATCTCAAAGATGCACTGGGGAACATGGACTTTACCTATAAGAGTGACTGAAGTAAGACTCAAAGTAGGACTTCTCAGTTCTAAGGGCAATAAAACACAGGTCTGGTAGGGATAACTGGTGTTAGTAGTGTGTCTGGAGGGAGACTTGCTCAATAATGTTGGAGCCCTCTGATTTTTAGATCCATGCCACCAGTATCCCAGAACACTGCCTGCCCCCACGCCTGCCCCGGAAGGTCTCACTCACCCCTGCGGTGGGTTCTTGTACAGCCACCCAGCCTTGATAACCGGTGTGATGGGGGTGGAGCCCCCAGGCAGCTCGTCCATGGGGGGTGGCAGGAGCTCAGGGACCAGGTTGGGCAAGGGTGAGCTCAGGCTGCTGGTGTGCCATCCACCACTAGGAAAGAGGAGGCATGGAGGGCAGCAGAGCTGGGGGCTCCTCCAGGGTAGGGCTACAGAGAGGCAAGGGCCAGGGGTGGGCTGGGCTTTGGGAAGAGGGTGGCTGGGTGGGGGAACCACCAAGGAGCAGGCACTCACTTGGGAACGCCCTCGTAGGCATGGTCATCCTCATCCTCGTCGTCCCCGGACAGTTCCTCCCCCTCACTCAGCAGACTGGCCACACGCACGGCCCGAGGAACTTGGGTCGGTGGGGGGTCCTCCTGCACCCCCAGGCCCACTGAGTATCATGCTTCCCTTCAAACCCTGATCACACCCCCAGGGGTGCCACTCCAACCTCCGTCCCACCCATCCCTGACTCACACAACTCAGCACTTTTACTTCTGTTTCCTCACACATCCCTACCCCCGCCCCTCCCCCTTGGTGAGACCACACAGGGACCCAGGGTCACAGGGACAGGAGAGCCAGTGGCAGACTCAAACCTAGGACAGGAATAAAGACAGAAAAATAAAGCGGCAGAGAAAGACTCTAGGTTATAGACACAAGTCAAACACTTAGAGAGGGAGTGACATGGGAACACAAAGTGAAAGAGAGACAGGGACAGCCACGCAAGACAGAAACGCAGAGGTCAAGGGAAACACAAACACAGCCAGATGCAGCCAGAGCCTGAGGCAGAAGCCACAAATCAGACCCCTGGACCCCTGGCCCAAAGCTCTGGGGCTATACCTGACCCCAACCCTTGTAGGGCCAGACGGTATAGCGGGGGAAGCGCTGTCCACTGTCTGGTGATCCCGAGTCTGCAAGGCAGCTGAGCAGCCCTCCCTCCACACGCTGGCAGGCAGCCCAACCCTAGCCACTGCCCTGACCTACCTTCTTGGTCATCACGCTGGCTGGGGCCCCTGGCCCCTCCTCTGGGGCCTCATCGTAGTCAGAATCATCTGGTGAGAGAAAGGTGGCAAGCACTGAGCAGCAAGAAGCTGGGCTGCCTCTCTAGGACACCACGGGCTGGCTTCACAAAATCCACCCCCAGACCAAGGACGAGTCCCACCCCCACTGCAGCCTGACTTTCAAAAAAAAAAGGCACAGGGACAGGAAGTGCTATTTATACAACAGAGAGGCAAGGCCACCACAGGGAGGCCTGACGAGCGGCAAACTTGGGGGTCAGGGGCGGGGACTATCCAAAAAAGCCAATAAGAATCAAGAAGAGTAGACAACCCCAGACCAGTAACCCAGGACTCCAAGGAAGGTGGTTCCAGTCTGTGACCCGCACGCAGGTCACTCAGGAGCCGCCAGGGGCTCGCAATGGCAGCAGGGCGGTCCAGTAGGGGGCGGTGTCTCCATTTGGGCGATAAAGAGAAAGACGCTCCTGGAAGTCTCAAAAACTTGCCTAGGGCCACACAGAGGACTGGTGGCAGGCAGCAGAAAGGGCGCTGTGACTCCTGAGTGTTCTCCATGGGCCCATCCCAGACAACCCACCTGGGTCCGTCCTGTGCCATCTGGCCTGCAGCACTCACCAAACTCCGGGAGCAAGCGGAGAGGCTTCGGAGGGATCTCTGGGGGACAGGGCGGCCCCCGGGGGAGGATGGATGGGGGCTCCTTGGGCTCTAGCTGGGGAGGGGATGATAGTGGTAGTGGCAATAACTCCTCCTCCTTGGAGGGAAGGCTAGGAACAAAACAGTTGGGCATCACTAAGCGACAGAGCCAAGACTCGAATCTACAGAGCCCCTGCCTGGCTCACCAGGCTGCAGCTCACCCATTCCCCACACCAACGCTGTAGCTGGAGTCCTCC
This sequence comes from Hystrix cristata, assembly GCA_004026905.1. Taxonomy (NCBI): domain Eukaryota; kingdom Metazoa; phylum Chordata; class Mammalia; order Rodentia; family Hystricidae; genus Hystrix; species Hystrix cristata. The sequence goes on along the minus strand of PVJO010002809.1, from coordinate 111,355 downwards.
TCATACAGCCTCCTGCCTCACCCTCCGAACCAAAGCCCTTCATGGTGCCCCAAAGACTAGAGGAAACTAGGATCCTCTCTGACCCAAATGTGTGGCTTCTTTTAGCCACATATACCCACCAAGTCTCACTCCGGAGGAGAAATGACCAGAATGTGGAGTCAGGGAAGGATTTCTGGGGTTGGTGATGCCTTTGCTGGCAAAGGGATCAGGCAGCACTGAAACAGGCATCAAGGCTGAAGGCACAGACTGGTCTCAGAAACAACTCCTGAGGCCCTGGAGCAAGGCCACCGCCTCTCTTGCCCAGACATAGATTTTCACTACCTCCTGGGTGCCCTGGAGCCTCTCAACTCCCCTCTTCCCACCATACCGCCGCCTCTGTCACACGCTCAGGACCCCTCTCTGGGTCCCGGCACAATGCTCTGGGTCAGCCGAATGTCTCCTGGGGGCAGCGGCATCACAGACAAGGGTCTGCACTTTGCCTGAGCCTCTTACTCCTGTGTCCTACAACAAGCACCTCACCTCTCTGAACCTTGGTTTCCTCTTTGGTAAGATGGGGACTGACTACTGCTCTCTGGGATGCTGAAGCAAAAGGATCTTAAGCTCAAGCCCAGCCTGGGCAGTTTGGTGACCTGTATCAAAATTTTAACAATGTGGGGGGCTGCAGATGTAGCTCAGTGCAAATGCCCTGGGCTTAATTCCCGGTACTGGGGGTACTATTTTCACAGGTGGGCTGGTGGAGGACTGACCCAGGCGGGATGAGCCTCGCAACAGCGCAGGATGCTCTGGGATCACCAGCCGAAACAAGCACTGAGCCCTGGAGGTCTGGTCCCACCAGCTGTCTCTGCTAGCATCCCGCAGGGGCCAAGGGACAGCATCACAGCAAGCAGCTTTCTCCAGTTATTTTTGGCCTGGTGTGTTCCCCAGTGTTCCTGGCAATGACTGAGGCGTGTGACAACCTCAACTGTAAGGACAGCCAGGACGGCATGATGGGGTTGGCCTGGGGCTGCTGCTCACACTACTACCTCTACCAGTGTCCCTCTTCTTGTTCTGTCTGGGGAGCATCATCCCGTCCACCTTGACCTCTGGACCGTATCCTCCTGCTCTCATAGTCTGCCCTGGTCCCTGTCCTTACTACTGTGCAATATGAGCCCCATACGGATTACTCCAAATGACACTTTTCAAAGTATCTTCCCTCATGCCACGTACTGTGCTAGCATCTAAGCTGGGATCTGAACCCAGCTCCAACACCCGTATGCTCCCTGGGGCTTGTGCTCCTTTCAAATCACTACAGCCAAAGGGAACACAGCACTCTCCCCTTCTGGGCGGAGTTTGAACTGCTGCCGGCTCCAGACTCCTCCCTGGACACATGCCCCAGGAGGCCTGGCAGCCGTGTTTCTAGCAGCACTGCCTTGGCAACAGTGGCGTGCACGGGGAACTGCATTCAAACCAGGAGAAACTGTCAGCAAACTCTAAGTCTGGCGGACAAGCCAGAGTTTGGGCTGCCCCAAGTGTGGTGACTTGTAACCAGATACATCCCAGGCAAGGACCGGAAGCCACACTTACAGGGTTGCTAGAAGAAGGTGGTCCATCTGGGGCGAGAGGTTTTTAAGCCTGGACAGGTCCCTATGAGTCACCTCAGTCCTTCACCCCTGAGCTGTCACCTAGAGGGCCACAGAGTCTGGCTCCTGGACACCTGTGTGGACTGCTACAGATCACTACACAAGGGAAGACGCTCTGCTGCCCCAGTGCCGAGGTGCTCCCTACCCCTCTGCCCCTCGGGAATCTGAAGCCAAGGGACTGTGGTAGTCTTGACAGCTTATTTAGCTGGACCCAAGAAGATGTCCTGGTGGACACTGAATCAGGCAGTCTCCCCTACTTGACCCTGTGTGCCTTTAGGGCAGGGGCAGCATCTGACTTGATAGCCAGACTAGGGCAAGGCCTGGCTGTGTTGACAGCAAAGTGTGTCAGACAGGTGAGTAGACGGACAGGTTGACAGACAGGTAGACAGGTCTGCGGGTGGCTGGGTAAGAGGCCATTAGGGTTAGAAGGAAGCAAATGAAAGGGCGAATCATGTCTGAATGCCTGCGTGAGTGCCCACCAGTTGATGCGATGTCCTTGGAGACTTACTGACAGGCAAACCCACCCATCACACTGCTGGCTCCCAGGGCCCAAGAGGCAGTGGCCCATGGAGGCCTGGTCCGTGTTCAGCTGGGAGCAGGTCTTCGAGCTGGGGGCCACAGCCAGGCAGACTGTGGGCCATAACAGGTGGGGACAGCTCCCTCCGTCCAATGGCATGCAGGGCTAAGTGGGCCTGGCTCCCAACACTCCTCCAGGTCTGGGCCAGGACTGAGGAGAAGACGGTGGCAATAGAGCCAGACTGCCCCCTGGTCTTCATCCTCAGGCTCCAGGCAGCATCAGCCCAGCTTCCTCGGGTACCCAGGCCACCCCATCACTGTTCTGAGGCCCTGAGGCCTGCCACTCCCCAGGTGGGTGCCCACCTCCTTCACTCTTTGATCCCTAGGAGGGGCGTATATAAAAAATAAATTCCTAGATTAATTCATTCTTATTAATCGTGTGTGTCTACATATGTGTGCCCCTAGATGCTCTCTAAGTGCTTTACATGGATTTATTCACTTACTTATTACAAGGTGAGAAAATCGAGGCACAGAGATTCTAAGTAATCTATCCTTGGTGGCATGGCTGGGATTTGAACCCAGGCTGTCCAGTACCACAGCCTGGCACCAAGGTCGTGCCAGGATCTGAGGGCTTCTCCCTTGCACTGGTCACCCAGGCTCAGGGTCAAAGCCAGTGCTGGTGCTGACATTCTGTCCAGTAAGGAACAAGATTGCTGCTTGGATGGCCACCACTCTGACTATGGAAAGAAGGCCGAGGGGAGCAGAGGCAAAGGGCTCCTCTCCCAGCAGAGCTTCCCCAGAGAGCGGAAGAAGGAAGGAGGGCTCTTGTAAACCTCCAGGCCCTATTCTGGCTGCCTCCTCCAGGAAGCCTCCTGGCTACTCCTGCCTGCCTGCCCATGCCAGGGAAATTGGGGCCCTGCTGAGTCAGGGGTGGGCCCAGGAAAGGAGAAGTGGTATCCGGAAAGCACAGCATGTGGGAAAACCCCAGGGGAAAGGGCAGTGTTCCCCTACTGAGAGCAGAGCCTTTGGGGTACCCCTCCTATAGCCCTCAGTGCCCACCCCCTAGGAGCATGCCGGCTAGAGTCCGGTCCAAATGAGGCCAGCTAGATGCTGCCCACTGGCCCATGCTTATCTCTGAGCAAGAGTCCCACCTCAAGCCTTTGCTCACACTGTTTGCGCCTCCTCCTCCCCACTCCCTCATCTCCACCTTTGGAAGCCCACTTACTTTTAAACACAGCTTTATGGGCCTCTACACAGCCCCCAGGACGCCTAGCCCCTGGCTCCCCTGCTCCTTCAGCCCTTTCTCCTCTGGCCAGCGGATACATGGGCCCATCTGCTTTCCTTATTATACCCATGGCAGGACTGGACATACTGGGCCTGAGCCCATGGCCTGAGAAGTCTGACTTACTATATTAGGGAAAATACCCAGCAGACTTCATACATAGGGGCTGGGGGACACATGAGGGTCCCAAGTCAGAATGGGTAGGAGGGCCAGGCATGGTGGCACACACCTGTAATCCCAGCACTCAGAAGGCTGAGGCAGGAGGATTGGTTCTAGTTCAAGGACAGCCTAAACAACACAGCAAGACCCTCTCAAAAACGAAACAAAACACAAAAAAGAAACACACACAAAAGAAATGGTTATCATTAAGCGTATCACCAGAAACATTTCCAAGTTAAAAGAGGTACTGCTGGGGTTGGGGATTTAGCTCAGTGGCAGAGAGCTTGCCTAGAAAGCACAAGGCCCTGAGTTCAATTCCCCAGCACACCCACCCCCCACAAAGGGGCACTGTTAATAACCATGTCAAGGCAACAAGCACAAATAGGATCTTTCCCAGACAAAACAAAATGTGTGGTCACTCCGGCCAAGAGACAGGGCTTTAGAGCCAGGCGGACCCAGGTGTGAGTCCCAGCTCAACCATCATCACTTTGAGACCTTGAGTTATTCAATTCACCTCTGAGCCTCAGTTTCCCCTCTGACCTGTCTCCAGGCTTCCTGATAATTCAGTGAGGGAGAGGCACTTCCACACATCACACCAGCACAGCTTTTCTCACCCCACTTCTGGCTGAAGAGGGCTCAGCCACACAGGCTGGCCAGAAAGCTGCTGCCCAGCCCCTTCCAATCTTTCTTTCTCCCTCACCTCTGGCAAAGGACAGAGTCTCACCTCGAGGGCAAGTAGGCTGTAGAGCAGGGCAGCAAGCATACTGACACTGGCCCTGGGTTCACCCCACTCACATTCCAGCCCTCCTTGACTCAGTTGCATTCTACAAATGCAAACTTCTGGACTTCGCACACACACTGCTCCTTCCACCTAGAACACCATCCCCTGTCTGGCCACATGCCTACCTTTCCTTCAAAGGCACAAGGCACACATCCTCTCCCTCCAGTGTGGGCCTCCCCTCCTGCTTCAGGATGGTCTGGCACCTTGTTGGAGCTTCTCCAGCCTCCGGGCTTCTGAGCACTCAGTACAATTGTGAATGCAAGTGTCCGGCTCACTGATATAATCTCAGAGGACCAAGGACCCCATCTTGAAGTCAGGACTTCCCCTAAGAAGTCACATGTCTTCCCCTAAGAAGTCTCTCTTCATGGCCTAAAGCGACCCAGGCCAACCCCAGCTCTGGGACTCTGACCAGCAAGGCTCAGAGGACAGGCCGGGCCCGATGACCTGGAACATCGATCTCCTTCCTGATCGCCCCTTTCCACAGGGGCAAACTTTTCCAGCTGCCCACTTCCTTGTTCACACCCTGGCCTCCCCCTCAGCAGCCTGGTCCTATGCCTCCTGCTTCCTCCACACTGCTTCTTCCCTCCCTAATTCCACCATGAACCCACAGACAGGTCCGTCAACAGCCCACTGGTTCTGTCTTGCTCACTTCTGCCCTGGCCACACATGGAAGGTCCTTTCTAGGGTCTCACTTGCTAGAATGGATGTCTGTGGGCCACCTCTTACACGGCAAATCCTCTCCAGACCTCCAAGTCAGCCAGCACAGAGGGAACTTTAGCCAGTGTAACCTGAATGACTGAATGACCACCATCTGCTGGCACCCCAATCAAGGGAAGTCCTGCTGGACACCGCATCCTAACTACACTAACCTACACCGTTAACTCACACCTCACAGCCATGACTCCAGCTTTGGCAGGACTGTGACTATTTGTTAAGCACCCATTGTGCTGTTTTTCGAATTAAATGACCGGACACCATCAACTCCCTTGTGCTCAGGACACCCCGCCTTCTCCTCCAGGAAATCCAAACAGTGCTCCCTCCTCTGAGCTCGCACAGACAGCTGGGCCCTCCATGGCTCCTGCAGGCAGCCCAGTGCTGAGCTTCCCTACAGGCTGTAGCGGGCCACAGGCCGCTCTGGCCTTGGGCTGGCTCCAGAAGGGAGCTCACACACAGACTGAACTGAGTCCCTCCCCTATCCCGGGTGCCTACCACAGGTTAGAGGCCACTCTATGTGCCTGGTAACCACGGAAACTGCGAGGAGGGGAGGTACAGCACCCCAATATTGCCAGCCCTGGATAGGAAGGGGAGGAACCACTCCAACCAAGCGCCAGCCCTGTGCACTTCTCCCTGTCATCCTGGACTGGGTCTGAGGCTGTTCAGAACGGCAGCAACCTTGAACTTGACAGTGAGATAAGCCAACCCGAATGCCCCCAGGGGACTCGCCAGAGAGCAGCAGGCAACCAGGAGCAGATGCCAAAACTGAGGAGACCGCACCAGGGCCCTGAAGGAAGAGACCCCACAGGGGAGCGGTCTGAGGGGCAGAGTCTAGGAAAAGCCCAGAAAACATGTGTTTGGACTCCTGGTGGCTGTGGGGGAGAGGTGTACAGGGAGACAGAGACCTGGAAAGCCCAAGAAAGAAGGAAGGAGAAGAAAGGGCAGCAGAGGAAAAGGCAGGGAAAAAACAGAAGGAGTGGAGAAAGTGAAGCAAGACCGAAAATTCTGAGAGCACAAAGAAGAGGGAGCAGAGCACCCCAGAGAACCCAGCCCAGAGGTGACAGCCAGCTGGACAGGGACTCCTGCCCTCCCAGGCCCTTGTCCCGCCTCCCACCTGCCCAGCACCTCACCCAGGGCTGCCCCTTGCTCACCCTCAGAGGCCTGCTGGGTCCTGGGCCCAAGAACTCCTGAGGCTCCGGCCAGGCAGGATCTGTGTGCAAGAGTGGGCCTGCCCGTAAAAGCCTGGTCGGCCTGGGCCTGGGCCTGGGCCTGGGCCTGGGCTGGTCCTACAGACAGCCAGCCCCGATCCTTGGGAGGTGCTAGGGCCCAGTATGCTCTGCACGCCTGTGATCTGTATCTCTTGAGTGTTTGTAAATCACTGCTCTGAGTGTGTGTGTTTCTGAGTATAACTGTGAGTCCCTCTGGAAGAGTGAGTTAGTGTGCCTGTTTGTGTGTGTGTGTGTGTGTGTGTGTGCGTGTGTGTGTGTGTGTGTGTGTGTGTGTGTGTGTGTGCGCATGTATCCAGCTCTGGTCTCTCCTGCTTCCTGCTCTCTGCTTCCCCACCCCCGTAGCCCCAGCCAACACATACACTTCCTGAAAACACAGAAAGAGAGAAAAGTCACCCAGAATCCCTCGGGGCAGACACTTCCTCCCCGCCTCTGGGCTGCACCCCACCCTACCCCCAAGCTAAGATGGGACCCAACGGCTGCAATGTCTGTCTCTGCTGGTCTCCTAGTCTCGTGAGGCCTCACAGAGTGGATGTGGAGGAAGCCCTGGCCCTGGTGGCCCTTGGGGCAGCTCCTCCCCCTTCCACCCCCACAAGGAGGCCCAGAGGCTGGGAAAGAGGCTCTTTGAAGTGAGCACGTTCTCCCTCAGTAACAAGTGATCAGCCTTCATGGAGATCAGGGATTGGCTGGGCTGCAAGGCAGTCAGGGCTCAGGACTGGCCCTACAGAGTGACTCCAGCTAGCAGCTGCCCTCTCAGGGCAAACAGTTCCTTTTTTGAGAGATCTCCAAGTATCAGAAGAGGAAAGTGAGACCCAGAGCAAGCTGGGAGGGGCTCTGTGGGGTGACCCTGGGGCCCTGGATCAGAAATGACCCCTCTGCTGCTCAGACAGGCGAGGGTCCATGTCTAGGATGTGTGGAGCTAAGGAGACGGTGATAAGGCCAGCGTCTGAACACCTGTCTCCTCTCTGCTGAGCTGGCTAACTTTAGGTAAGTTACTTAGCATCTCTGGATTCCTCAGCAAGCTCTCTTATCACAGGCTTAAATAATGGTAGAGTGTGTAGACTCGGGGTAAAGTGCGGTCCTCTCAGGCCATGAAGAATGGTGAACCTGGCTCTGATAGCCAGGACCTTGCCAGGGCAGGAAGAGGGAACCCTTCCTCGCCAGCTTGCTCATTTGCTTATACCTTGCTCTGTGGCCTGGGATCCTGTCCCAGCCTCACTCTTCCCTCGGGGGTGCTCCCTTCCTAGGACATCTGGGTGACACAGGTTGGGTAGAGGAGGAGGGAGGGATTTGGGGTGGTGCGCTCAGGACTCTGTAACCCCACGGCCCAGTGCATGCTGAGGGCTTTGCTGGCTGCTGAGTCACACGCACACACCCCCATGCACTCAGACTCAGCACTTGGTGGTACAAAAATTCACGGCAGCAGCATTGATTCATTCACACAACAAATACTGAGGATCTTCCAGGCAGCCAGCACTGATCCAGATGTTGGGCAGTCAACAAAAGCAACAGCCCTAGCAAGGCTGACCTTCCAACGAGCTCACCCTCTTGGCAGCACACATACACACATGTACATACACTGGCTCACTCCTGACTGCATACAACACATGTGCTATTGGGGTCCCCACAGCAGCAGTACACGTGGGCATATGCACGTATGCACACAAGCCCAGATGAACTCATACACACACCTCATGTCACCACTAAAACTGCACAGATCCCCTAGACCTCTAGGATCAAGCATGGTGACCCTCAGAACCTGCATCAAAGCTGAAATACAGACATGCCAGTGACCTGACAGCCTGCACAAACGCACATATGCACACCTATACATATGAGTGCACACACATAAACTGGCCCAGCCATGCCCTCACACAGACCCAAGACGCCAAGGTTGCACACATGCACACATGATGGTCCCGAAATCTCACCGGGGAGCCTGGTGACAAGCAGAAATGCTCACTACCATGTGATCATGGTAGATAATGTAGGGAAGGCCCCAAGATTGAGTGAGTTCCCCATCACTAGTGCATGCAAGGAGGGGCAGGAAGACCACGTCAAGGCCATGTCAGGAGACACTGAGGTGGAAGTCCTGCAGAGGCAGGGGCAAGGGCAATCCACCATGCACCAAGGAGCTAGGTGTCACGCAAAGGGGCTGGGTGGCCAGGCAGGCTCCATCTTGGCCCACACCCTGATCACCACAGGACCAGGCCTTGGCATGTTACAAATCTGTGATGCTTTCCATCTGCTGTAAGGCTTGTTTGTTTGTTCGTTAGTTTTGCAGTACTGGGAATTGAACCCAAGGAGCACTGAGTTACATCCTCAGCCCTTTTTATTTTTTATTTTAAGATAGTCTCACTAAGTTGCCCAGGCGAACTAAGTTGCCCTCAAACCTGCACTCTGCCTCCCTCAGTCTCCCTAGTAGCTGAGATTACAGGTGTGTGCCACCAAGCCAAGCTGCTCTGAGTTTCTATCGCAGGACTTCAAAGACTGTGAGCTGAGTACTGCTGATGCCTATAATTCCAACTGGTAAGACCCAGGGCACAAGAAACCAGGCTTGGCAGCTCACTGTCCCCCACTCTGCTTTAAGGAAATGTCCCGAATTGTAGGGAACACAGCTGGTCCTCTGTATCCATGGGTTCCACATCTGCAGATTCAGTAAACCACAGGAAATATTTGGGAAGAAACTGCATCTATATTGAACATGTACAGACGTTCCCCCTTGTCCTTATTCCCGAAACAATGCAGTACAACAGCTATTTACATTCTATTGGGCTATATAAGTAACCTAGAGATGATGTGAAGTATCTAGGAGGACGTGCATAGGTTCTATGCAAATACTACACCATTTTATGGTTGGACCCTGGAACCAATCCCCCCTGGATACTAAGTGATTGCTGTGATTGCCTACAAATTCTCTCAGCACAGAATGGGTTTGCAGACCTCTCTCTTCAAGGAGCCAGACTCCTAATAACCTGGGCCTGACCTTCTCAGAGGCTGGCCAGGGGTGGCATCCAACTGAGGCTCTGAGTGGGCCCTGGGACCCTGGGACTCTGGGTCTGGGCAAGACTCTCACCCAACCCTATTAAGTATCCTGAACACAGATGAAAGTGCCAGGAGGGTAACAGGGGGCTGTGGAAGCCATGGAGGGCACCTGGTGGGGAAACAGGGCCAAAGGGCAGGAAGGAGGGAACCTTATCCTTGCCTGCTAGCTAACTTGCTGATACCCTGGTCTGTGGCCTAGGATCCTGCCCCAGCCTCACTCCTCCCACCAGCTTCTCCCTTCCCAAGACATCTAGGTGACACATGTTGGGTAGAAGGATGAAGAGGAGGAATTTGGGATGCTGAATTCAGGGCCCTTTATCTGTCCCTCCCTCCCTCTCTCCCTTTTCTGTAGCTCAATGGTGGAATTGAAGCAAACAGAAATTACTCCAACATGAAGGAGAATGGCCACTAGAGGGCACAATGGCACCAGAAAAACTTCAATCTACATGGTGGGCCAGGCACCTTGGGGACCTTAGTACCTGTTTCCACTTCTGTGAATCCAGGAAAGGCATAAACACTTTCTGTGCTTCCACCAATCAATCCTCCCACACTACAGTCCTCACTTGGACTTCAAGGCCCCCCTCCTTAACGCTCTCCTACCTCCCCAATCTTCCCCACTATGGGGCTTGAATAGGCACCTGGCATGGACCCAGCCAGTGTGCCCCTCCCTGATCTGAACCTGTTTCCCTGCTTGAATCTAGGGTATAATCCCCCAGAAAGTTTTCACAGGGCTCAACAGATCATGTAACTAAAATGCCCCACACAGTGCGTAGCAATAACAGGGACCGGGAGGCCTCTCCCTACATACTCCTTCCTCCTCCATGAAGCCTTCCCAGATTAGCCGGGTTTCGCCCAAGTGCTCCAATAAATCCCCACTTCCCCCAGAACATTTCCAGCCCTATCTGGGGATGCTCCCTCTAGCTGGGCACCCAAGCGAAGGTCAGCAAGGAGGGCCTCTGTGAAGCAGACAAAAGGAAATGTCCACAGAAGCAGAAGGACACCCAAAAAAAACAAGGGAGACCAGGAGCCAGGGAGAGAATGCAGCTCTGAAGAGGAGGGAGGATGAGCAGAGTGAAGCTCAGAGGTGTCTCCAAGTGACATTTGTCAGGAGTAGGGTAGGTGGGATGACAGGCACAGAGGCACGGCTCCTGCTCTCCCACCGCACCCCTGCAAAGAGATTTCCTTTCTTCCACTCATTACCTCCCAGTGCCTCCCAATGCACCCAGATGCCCCATGATATCTCACACTCGCTGGCTCCCAAACTCACTCCTGTCCGTGGGTCCTGGATCAGTGTTGGTGCCACTGTCCACCCAACCATCCAAGACAAAAAGCTAGAGGCCATCATGGCTCCCGCTGCCTTCTGCTCAGGTCCAGGCAGTCACAAGTCCTGGCCATTCTAGGACCTACATCTGGCTCCAGTTGTCCCACTTGCTACCAGGCAATCAACACAGCATGAGCAGGGTCCAGCCGAGCCCTAAGCCCGCTCAATTGTCTCACAGTCTCCCCCTCTTCATCCTGCCCCAGCAGCTTTTCCGGAAAGCTGCCTGGCTCCCCAGCCTGGGGTTCACCACGCATCCCACCAGCGCCATGCCCAACCTCACCGCCACTCACCACCAACCCAGTGTGCTCCTGAGGAAGCACGGCATGCTTCCCTCCTCTGTGCTTTGCACATGCTGTTCCCACCACCTGAAGCACCTTTCTCACTCTCGTGCAAAGGCCACAAACTCCCCACCTACTCTTTAGGATCTTCTGCCTGTGTTCTGCCACTACGGGTGACATCTACTTACCTCGCCATCAAGCGTGGGGGCCCAGTGCGAGGAGGCACAGGTGGAACACTTGGCTCCACCAAATGTCGCTTGGCAGGCAGTGGGGGCAGCACAGGGTCTGGGGCAGCTACAGATGAGGCAGTCACAGGTGGGGTGGCCACGGACAAGGCGGCCGTGGATGGGACGCCTGTGGATGAGACACCCACGGAAGGGGTGGTGAAGCAGGTCGGCGGGAGGCAGCTCCTGCGGGGTGGGATGGGTGGGGCAGCTGGTAGGCCCGCATCCTCTCCAGCTGTGGGCTGGGCCTCCAGTGGAGTGGTGGGCGCCAGTGATGAGCGGAAGACGTGGCGCTTCTTGGGTATGGGCCGTGGCACAGGGCAGGGCGCAGGGATGGGGGGAGCGTGGGCACGGTGCAGGCCGGCCAGGATGCGGCGGCGGTGGCCAGGAAGTAGCATGCCCATGTCCACCAGGCGGGCATCGCTGAGGCCCTGGCAGTCAGTGGCCCACATCATTCCATGCTGCTCGAAGAGCCCAGTGTACTGCTCTAGGTGCAGTGCCCGCAGCCACTCAGCCACCGACAGTGCAGCATCCCTGCCCTCTGCCATGGCTCCCGCCAGCAGGGCTTACTCCAGACCTGAAACAGACAAATGGGCACAGGTCAGAGGCAATGCGGCCCAGGAGCAGGCCTCCTGATCATCATCCCTCCCCAGCTCTTCCAGCATAATCCCAAATGTCATATCCCACATGCTGAAACCCCAAAAGGCCAAAATCCAAATCTAAAGGTCCTAAAATTACAACCCCGAAAGATTAAAGCCCTGAATATTGAAATCATGAAAGCCGAAACCCCCCAAACCCGTCTCAGGCCGTGGGTTCAAGTTCAGCCCTTGAGCGTCCTCCTGCGTCCCATATGACAGGTAAGGCCAAGTATTGCCAGACCTCTGAACACACAGGCTTCTCCTTCTGCCAGAAACACCCGGACCATGTCATCCCCCCAATCCTGAGGCCTCCCAGCATCCAGCTCATGTCTCCCCTAGAAAATCCCCCAGAGCATCTCTGGGGTCATGTGGCCTATTGGTGCTACAAGAATGGCCAGTGGCATGACTGGTGTGCCGTGTTGGGCCCTCCTCCCAGACCCTGGCCTGACTCCTGCTATGCCACCAGTCTCCAGCTGAGGGCCCAGCCCAGGAGCTCAGCAAGCATGTATGGAGCTAAAAGGCACTACTGCAGGGCATGCTTTGCCTCACCCCACACCCCTGCAGGAAGCAGAATGTCAGGGAAGGTAAGTCAACCCAGATCACACAGCCTGTGAAGATCAGTCCCTCTGAGGGGAGGGAAAGGCATTCATTCATTCAAGATAGCCTGGTACTGTGCAGTGGGGACTCAGGTTCCATCCCCACACCAGAGGGCTCCTGCCCTGCCTGGTGGGAGTCCAGACATGATGAAAAGAAGGTGATTAGCAAAGCAAGAGAAAAGTCATCCGATCGATCAATCGATCGTCTCCACAGATATTCAAGAGCCAACAATAAAACTCAACATCCAGTTTACTTAAAGACCTGGCTAGGGGTTGGAGATTTGACTCAGTGGCAGGGTGCTTGCCTAGCCTGAATTCGATTCCCAGCAACACCTCCGCCCCACCCAAGAAAAAGAAAGGCCTGGCTAAAACAGAAATAGACTAACACTTCCTTAAACAGGAAACCAACTCCTTTCGTAATGGAAAAACAACAGAAAATGTCATTAAAGTTAGGAATAAGGCAACAATATCCATTTCATCATCATCAAAATCATTATTCAAGTTGCTCCAAAAGTTCTAGGGAAATGAAATAAACAAAACATAACAATTAGGAAGCAAATGATAAACTATCCATTAGTTGCTGATAATAAGAGTTTTGAGTTGGAAACCCCAAGCAGCTCAACTGAGAAGCTACTCAAACAATAGAAGAATTAGTAAGATAGCTGGGTTCAAAATTAATGTGAGAAGCCAGGCATTGGTGGCAGAGGTCTGTAATCCCAGCTACTTGGGAGACTTAGGCAGGGGAATCAAAAGTTCATGGCCAATCTGAGCAAGTTAATGAGATCGTCTCAAAATATAATTTAAAAAGTAGCAAGGATGGAGCTCAGTGGTAAAGTACCTGCCAAGCATGTGCGAGGCTCTGGGTTCAATCCCCAGTACAACGATCAAAAAAATTAATATAACAAAAATCAGTTTCTAGCCAGGCACGGTGGCACATACTTATAATCCCAGCATTCTGGAGGCTGAGGCAAGAGGGTTGCTGAGAATTTGAGGATACCCTGGGCTACATAGTGAGTTCGAGGCCAGCCTAAACTACATGAAGAGACCTTATTGCAAAAAAAAAAATAATAATAATAATAATAAATAAATAAACCAATATTTCTAAGCAGTAACAAGGTAGAAACCAGGATGAAAGACCCCATTTACAACAGCATCACAAAACACCAAGAATAAACTTCATGAGAAATATTTAAGATCTCCAACCAGGCACAGTGTCTCATGCCTGTAATTTCAGCCCTTCGGAGGTCAAAGCAGGAGACTCATGAGTTTGAAACCAGCCTATATCATAGAATGAAACCCAAAAATACAAAACAAAATTTTAAAAGTACAAGATCTTGGTAGGCATTAAGTAAATTTCCCACCAGAAAGCAGGAAGAAGGGAGGAAGGGAGAGAGACAGGCAGGCAGGCAGGCAGGCAGAAAAGACCTGTATGAGAAAAACTTTGGTGTGTTGCTGAGGGACAAAAAAAGACCTGGATGGGCCAGATCCTGTCTCAAAAAACCAGAAAAACCAGGACAAATAGGAAGATGTAGTAAATTCTAAGACAGTAGACATCATAAAAGGTATTCATTCTGATTTAATTTATACATGTACATAGTCCTACTCAAAATACACACAGAATTTTTTTTTAAGCTACACAAGCTGATTTGAAACTTCACATGGAAAAATAGACAAGGAGAAGCTGGGCATGAAAAGCCAAGGCAGGAGGATCAAAGTTCACATCCAGCCTGGGAAATTCAGCAATTTATTGACACCCTGTCTCAAAATAAAATTTTCAAAAGGGCTAGGATGTAGCTCAGTATGAAGGTCCTGGGTTCAATCCTCAGTACCAAAATTAATTAAACAAGAACAGGCAGGAAATTCTGAAGGGAAGAAAGGAGGTAAGGGGTAGGAATCAGTCTTGCCACGTATTAAAACATATCACAGGGCCACAACAATTCAAAGCAGCATATAGTACTAGCATGTGAATAGATGTATCAATTAGACAAAGTCCAAAAGGAGACCCAAGGAGATTTAAAAATTTAGTACATATGGAAGGAGTATCTCAAACTCGTCGGGGGGGAAATGGAGTATTAAGTTGTTGGGAAAGCTACGGAGCAAACTAGAAAAACCTAAGGTGGACCCCTACCTCACAGGATAAATTACAGATGGATCAAAGATTTCAAAATTTAAAAAAAGAAAGGATTAACAAATCGTCTGAGAGAGACAAAAGCTTTTTGGAAATGATGTGAACCCAGAAGGTATACAGAAAAGACTGAAATATCCAACTACTGTCCTATATCGCATAACAAAGCTTTCTTCAGTGGTGGACAACAGATACAAGAACAGTCCCAGGAGAGTTTAACAGAGCTGGGAAGCTCTACTGCCGGTGACAAGAGTGCAGCCATCCTAACATCACAGTACAATGTACTCCTCACGTGTCTGTGCCAACACCGGTGTGAACAGACCTAGTGTGCTGCTGGTCATATCAGAGTAGAGCCCACACAATTATGTCTGATACACAATACTTGATAATGACAGTAAATGACCAGGATACTGGTTTTTGTATTTACTACACTACTATACTTTTAAAATTATTTTTATCCTAGAATGTACTCCCACATATTAAAGGAATTTACTATAAAGCAGAATTCCAGGTCACGCCAGGGTAGCAGCCTCATATATCTGTTTACTGCATCTCTTGTTTTATCAAGAAGCCGAGTGAAGCTGAGTATGGTGATGCAGGCCAGTAATCCCAGCAGTTAGGAGGCTGAATCAGGAGGGTTACAAATTCAAAGCCAGCCTGGGCTACACAGCGAGGCCCTGTCTCAAAAGATAAAAAAAAAAAGTGCCATATGGAGGGACTGACCTAGACCATCTGGGATTGTGTAAGCACTCTCTACGATGTTCACACAATGACAAAATCGCCAAATGATACATTTCCCAGAACGGGTCCCCAGCATTAAGTGCCATGTGACTGCATAGAAGGGGTGATTGAAAACTATGGTGAATGTTTAAAAAAAAATTTTAACTTACTATAGTAAAAGACACATTGCCAAGAAAAATGGAATAAGTGTGTTCAAAGCAAGGGGGAGTATTCTGAGGGGAAATAATACCATTGTGTCTTTTACTGTAATAATTTTTTAACATTTAAACATTCCCTGTATGTTTTGATCACTCCTCATTGATTAATCATTATGATAATTTCTCTCAAATAAAAACATTACAGTGTGTCCTCATCCCCCTTAGTCACCACATCTGTCATTATGAGACTTCTGGCTCTTCCCCAAAGTCAAAAGGACCCTGAAAGCTAAATGTTTTGAATTTAGTCAGGACATCAAGGCAGCCAGGGCAGCGCAACTAAAGATATTCACAAAAAAGGACTTTCAGAAGTGCTTCGTTCTGGCAGGAACAATGGATAAGTGTGTTCAAAGCGAAGAGAATTATTTAGCGGGGGATTATGGTGATGTGTCTTTTACTGTAATAAGTTTTTTTTTTTTTTTAATTTAAACATTAACCAAAGCATCCCTGTATGGTGGAAACCACCGCAGGTCAAGCCAGAGATAAGGGAGAACCTGGGGATAGCTCATATCTCACTCATTTCCCAAATAGATGGCTCATTTCCTAACAGCAAAAAAGCACCTAGAAATAAGAAACAAATATCCTGGCAGAAAAATGAACAAAAAATACAAACAGAGAAATACACAGAAAGGAAAATATAAATGACCTTTAAGTACATGACAAGGAACTTAACAAAATACAAAGGTGAAATATAGGAAAATACTATTTTTTACATATCAGATTGTCAAAGAGCAAAAATACACAGTACTAGTCTTGAGGTGGGCACCCTGTGCCCAGACGGTGCGTGTGCCTCCAGTGAGGGCAAAGCCACAGAAGCCAGGCAAGCCACGAGCTGCTGCCCTTGGGCCTGCCACCCCGCGTCAAATGCAGGCACTTATCTTGCAGGTTCACTGGCACACGTCCATAACGGCATATAAGGAAGCTTATTGGCTACCATATGGTGCATAATAACAAGAGACTGGAAATAACCAAAATGCCCATCAATCGGAGAATGGTCAGCTCAGTGACAAGACAGTCACACGATAGAACACGGAGTGGCCATAAAAGGGAGGAAGCTCCTCACACGTTGGCAGGAATGACTCTAAGATATACTGTTAAATGAATAAAGAAAGTACAGGACAGTATTATAACATTCTGCCTTCTGTGTGGAAAAAAAAGGAGATCGTGGGTCAGTAGGCATCTGTTGTTAAATGGGTAAAGACCCTTGCAGAGGCTGAGGAGGCCAGGCCACACCAGCCTCCCCGAGGGGACAAGGGGGAAGGGAGACAGAGGCAGCACTCCTGGAGCCTGAAGCTCACACGATTTTGATGCCTCTTTCGAGAAAAAGAGCGCAAGAATATCTTAGTTTTGCAAAATTCACAAAAACACATGACCACACACACACACTATGGGGACCCCTCTGTGGAACCTAGAAGGAGACATCAAATTCTAGCTTCCCAGGAAATCCACTCCAGCAGGGAGGGAGACATCTCACTTTGCGTATCACCTACATTTTGAACTATGTGAATTTTCAAAATAAGAATAATAAAATGGCTGATTCAGAGAGCCAAAGGACAATACAAATATATAACTATAGTCAATGTTCTTGGATGCAGGGTTCTCAACATTATAAAGACATTGGTTCTTCCAAGGTTAAACTAGAATTTGAATGTAATTTCCCAAATAAAATTACCAACTAGATTTGGTTTAGACCTGCAGGCTGTAATGTCCATACTAACTGATACTAAAATTTTACTGCTAAGTGGAAAAGTAAAAGCTGGGCATGGTGGTGTACCTGTAATCCTAACAGTGTGGGAGCCTGAGGTAGGAGGATCAAAAATTCAAAGTCTGCATTGCCAACTTAGTGAGACTCTATCTCAAAATAAAATAAAAAGGGACAGGGAGGCAGCTCAGGAACAGAATGCTCGTAGGTTAGAGAACAGTGTTATATAAGTATCTGAGATCAAGAAAAACAAAAAAATAAGCCAGATGTGGTGGTGCGTGCCTATAATCTCAACACTTTGGGAGGCTGAGGGAGGAGAATCTTAAATTTGATCCCAGCCCTGAGCAACTTGACAACTTAGTGATACTGTCTCAAAAAAAAAATAAAAATAGAAATAAAAAAGGCTGGGGATGTAGATCAATGCAGAAGCCATGAGTTCAATTCCCAATATTGGAAGGAAGGAAGGGAGGTAGGGAGGGAGGAAAGAAAAGAAAGAAAGAGAGAGAGAAAGAGAGAGTGAGGGAGTGAGGGAAGAAGGGAGGGAGGAAGGGAAGGAGAAAGGAAGGGGAGAAAGAAAAAATGCATAGACATACCCACAAATATATACACAGAATGTTCTGGACAGATATACAGGACATTAGCTTTGGGGTGGAGATTTGGCAGTTGGGAAGACAAGTGACACACTATACCCTTCTGTGTCTTTTACTTTTGCAATTTTTTCCAAAATACAAGTAAATAAATAAAATTTATAAGTGAATGTAATACTTACGAATAGAGCCTGGAAACGAGAAAAGACCAAAACTCACCAGGCAAGGAGGGATCGACATCAGCTGATACTCCCAATCCAGCCTGCTGTCCCCTGCCCTGTCCCCCCCTCAGAGCCTGGGGGTGGGGAGCTCGCCCTCTGCCCACAACGTGGATTCTCAAAGGGGAAAATGGGACTTCAGGTCTCTGCCTGTTGAGGCCTCCCACCTCAGGCCGGATTCAGCCTGCTGCACCTATCCGCTCCCTGGCCCCTGCGCCCCACTCACCAGCTGGGCTGCCTGGGTGCCTGCTCCTCCCAGAGGCTGCAGCTACTCTGAAGAACTCCTCATCACGGCTGACGCCGAAGCTGCAGGTCAGAAGTGGGGAGAAAGTCTGTAAGCCAAGGCTACTTTGAGCAGCCAAGATGCCAGGAGGGAGAGAAAGGAAGGGAAGGGGAGAGAGATAAGGATAGATAAAAGAAAAGAAAGGAGAAAAAAACAGAAATGAGGAAAAGGTGAGGGAAGTGGAAGAGGAGGAAGAGAGAAGTGTCCTGGGACCCTGGAAGCCTGGCCATGGAGTTAGAGAAATCAGGCAGACAGGCCTGCCAGGGGAGGTGGGGGACCAGGCCAGTCCCTGCCAGGGCTCCCCAGAAGAGGGGCAGGCTGCGGTAGGAATACTCCAGGCAGGGGGCAAGGGTGTGCGGGACACAGAGGCAGCTCCTTGGCTCAGGTGGGCTCCCCCAGCATGGAGATGGTCAGGAGAGGTGAGGAATGTCAAGGGACACAGGGACACAGGACAGCACAGGGAAGCAACTGAGGCAACAGCATGAGATTCATTTCATCTTCCCCACAACCTTTAAGGTATGGTGTTTTTAAGATGATGAAACTAAAGCACAGGGAAGTTAAGTAACTTGCTCCAAGTCATACTGCTAGGAAGGAGCAGTGTGAGTATAGTCTAGACCTGCCCTGCCCAACACAGCAGCCAGCCACAGCTACATGGGACTTTTCAACACTGGAGACAGGACCCCAGAAATGAGGAACATGGATTCTAAACACACCAAATGTTAAAGACTTGACACCATAAAAAAAAAAATTTAGATCTCTATTTTTTCTACTGCTTACACTATGAATAATGTTGTGGATATCTAGATTTAAAATAGTATTAAATCGATCCTCGGCACGACAAAAAAAAAAAGTATTAAAAAATAAAATAAAATAAAATAGTATTAAAATTAATTGCACCTGTTTCTTTTAACATTTTCTTTTGGGGATGTGTGGGTGTGGAATGCAAGGCCTTCACACATACTAGGCAAGCGCTCTACCACTGAGCTCCACCTCCAGGCCCTGCACCTGTTTCCTTTTTTTTTTGCGGGGGGGGTGGTTTTTTAAGACAGGGTCTCACTACATAGTTCAGGCTGGCCTTGAACTCTCTATGTAGCCGAGGCTGGCCTCGTACTCACAGCGATCCTTCTGCCTCAGCCTCCCAAATTCTGGGATTACAGGCATGCGCCACCATGCCTGGCTGCACCTGTTGCTTTTTATGTGCCTGCTAACAAATTTATACTACATTTGTGGCTTACACTGTATTTCTGTTGAGCAGCACAGTTCTCAGCTCTTAACCACTCTGCTGGCTACCTCTCAAAAGGGACAGCAAACCCGAAGGAGCAGCTGCTACATGCCAGGTGCTGGGGTCGGGGTGTAACAACCGTGAAGTGATGATGGTCCCAGCCACCCTGCTAGAACGGCCACTGCTGGGAAACAGGAAGCCACTCCTCTCCCTGAGAAGAGAGGGGCCCCTATCAGCCATTCTCAAGTTCCTATTCCTATACATAAGGGGCACCGGTGAAGGACAGAGACACAGGGACTCACACTGACGCGCACCCCTTTGGGACAGCCCTGCTCAAGGAGCTGGAAGCATGGACCAGATGTCTCCAGGAACCTCAGGCTGGAAGGGATTAGACACCATCAGCTGGCGAGAACAGCCCAGGGGACCTCAGGGATTGGGTGGCTTCCTGGAGGAGGAAGCTCCTTGACAGAAGTGAAGTAGTGAGTGCCTTGCAGGGGTCAAGAACAAGACGGCAATATGTGCTCTCTTCATTGAAAATCGTGATATTTTATATTTTGTTCATCATAGGTTTTTGCACTAATTTTGATTTGTCAAAATGGCATTAAAATATATCCCTTGATGGCTCAGCTTTATGTGCCCCCTTAAAATCTGCACCCAAGGCAAGAGTCCCACTTGCTCTACCCTCGTCCTGGTCCTGGTTGAAGGCAGAAGCCCTGGCTGCTACCCTCAGCCAGAGTTCTCACCCTGAGGGAAGAAGGGACCCAGCGGAGGGGGTGTCACCCTGTTGCAACAGCCCAGCCACAGTTGAGGGTTCTCTCTGCACCCCAGGACCCAGTTGGTTTGCACACCCCACCCACCACCCTGCTTCTCCCAAGATCCCACCTCTGCTCGAAGTCCTGTGGGGCCTTCGCCCAACGGCTCCTCAGCCACCATTCAACCTGGTCCAGCTCTGACGCTAATACTTACGGGTGAAGAAACAAACACCCACAGGGAGGAAGTGACTTGCCCAAATTCTGAGTGACATACCCCAAGCCCCAGCCAGCCTGGGCTGGCCCCATCCACAACTCCCTCCATGTCACTTCCTATACCAGGCACCAGCCTGCCATCTGGGGGGCCCCCCAAATTGTCATCTGACAATAAGTAAGTAAACCCTCCGCCCCAGCCTGCTTCAGGTACCAGCCCCAAGGCGCCTCTTACAGAAAGTCCTCTGAGGCTCACCCACACAGCTCCACACAGCTTCTGCTCCCTCTGCTGCCCTGTTTATGGGGCTTCACCTCCATCCAATCCCCAGTATCACCGGGGGTGCCGAGAGTCTGCACCTCTTCTTGTCCCCCTGCCCTCCACAGTGGACCCAGACCTGGCTAGGCTTGCAGGGTGCTCATTCCCAGTCCAGAGGTAAGTGAGCCAGCCAGTCCTTCCTCAGGTCTGGCCTGAGTTCCTCTTCCTAAGTCAAAGCTTTCATCCTTCTAACAACCACTTCGATGCCAAGCACAGTTTGAATCTCACTGCCCCATCTCTGTCCCAGCCAAGCATCTGTCTTGGCATCTCTACCCACTACTGACTGATGACACCAATTTCACCAGCCCAGCCCAGCCCAGACCCTTAAGTCACCCCGTGTGCCCAGCCCTGCAGATTTCCACCTTCATCTCACTCATAACTATCCTGGGGCCTGGAATTTCACCTTTCATGTGTGTGAAACTTACCAGCTCACCTGCAGGGGTGTCAGAAGACATGGCTGCCTCAGCGAGGCGTCCAGAGAACTCCTGACCCGGACCCTGAAGGGCAAGCAGGAGGCTGCCAAGTGCAGACAGGACGCTGTTCCAGGGAAAGGAACTAAACTTTCCAGGCTCGGGTGGGAAAGGGCTGCTCCTCCAGAGTTGGGAGAGATCAGTGGGGCGGGAACAAAGGGCACCCGGGGATGGTGGGCGACTCTGTGGTCACCTGCAGATCCCACTCACCCAGGTGGGTGTGCCCCTTGAGGCCTCCCAAGCCTCCTCTGCTTTCTGATTTGCATGACCGATTCAGTCCCGGACAGCAGTCTTAGTGGTCATAACTCCTTCCACATCAGCTCTGCAGTCCTCTCGACCTGGACAGCTCCCCAAGTTACATGCTCTGTACGTCCTCTGCACAGAGCTCGCTCCAGGTTCAAGGAAAGACCCAGCTGTGACAGGAGCAGGAGAGCAGGAAGGTGGCCTGGGCTCCAGCCCCAAGCCTCAGCTTTCCTCCCCCTCCGCCTCTCCCCTGCACAGCCCACCCCTTACCTACGTCCCAGATTTCCACCACAGGAAGCTGGGCAAGGACCCTCCTTCCATACCTGTGGAAACCCCTCAGAGCTCTCCACACAGGAACCAAGAACATATACAGCCACCTGGGTCTATAAACCACACCCCACAGGTACCACAATGGCACACCTCACACTACCTCAAAGGCCAGCCACCTCCCAGGGCCATATCTACCTCCCACCCACCCAAGAGCACACAGGAGAGCCAGTCTCACCTCCACACATACACCCTTCAGGCCTCAGGTCTCGGCCAACACTCTGATGGCATCCAACTGCCCCATTGCCCTGACATGTCCCATAGTCTCCACCACTCCCCAGGCCCAGCCTCCAGGTGACAGCTACAAGTAGGGCCACCCTCGTAGGCATCCACTGCCCTCCTGGCATTCACAGGATTCCGCTAGCCCAGGCAAACGCAGGCTGGAAGCCTTGGAGACACTTCCTGTAGCATGAGGAACTAGGTGGGGGCGGGGCTCCATGGCCAGAGGGTGCAGAAGTGACTCCCACCCCCAGGGCCAGCTCCCTTGGCCCTGTGCACCCTGGGGTGGGAGCTGGCTGGGCCAAGAAGCCTGGGTTCTGTCTCCTGCTGCATACAGGTCCCGGAAAGGCACACAGGGACCTCCTGTCCTACCCCACCCTGTGTCTCTGCCCTGTACATTCTCCCTGGCTCTGGGAGGGCCCCGCCCCACCTTTCTGTGCTGTGGCCTGTCTTTCCCAGGGCTGCAGAGTGCTGGGGGGTGAAGAGAGTGCCCCAGGCCTGGGGGAGTGAGCAGCTGCCTCACTACCTAGTGGGAAGTTGGGAGCCTGTCACCAAGTCCCTGGGCCCCGCCCCATCCCGTCCCCACCCCACCCAGGACGTGAGGCTACTCTAGGTTCCAGACCCAGCTGTACTGCTTCTCGTCTGAAGTCCTCAGTGAGTCACATCACATCCTCCACAAAGCAAAGACTTCAGTCCTTGCCTCACAGGCTGGCACCCAGATGACCATGACGCGTCACCACATGCGCACCACAGGTCAGACTCCCCCCTCTCCCCGCTCCCTCCTCCTCTGCAAAGGCAGGCACTTCCTGTCCCTCGTCCCAAGGCTTTGGCCAGTCCTACCTGGAGTGGCCCTTGGTGCTGGGCTTGTAGCATCTGAGGTTCTGTTACCCCAGACCTCAGGGACAACCTCACCCCACTTCAGCCATGCTGGCCCCTCCGGCAGCACCCCAGGGACCACACACCCCCACCCTATGCCAAACCTACCAGCTCCTCGCCAGCAACCTCCTCCAAGTCAGGTGGGGCCTTTAAGCAAATCAGAAAAAGACGCCTCTTCCTCCTGGAACTCCACACCAGAGCATGCAGCTCGGCAAGCAAAGAACAAGCTGGGTTTCAGTCCTCCCTCTCTTGCCTCTCACACAGTGCCCCCTTCCACCAGGTACTCTTGGGCAGTGCACTACATGCACATCCACACACGGGGACCTGTGCAAAGCGTGACACCTTAACAACCTTCCAGCAGTAACCTCGCCAGCATCATCCTATTAAAATGCTAAGCCTCAATTCTATTAAACACTAAGGGACAGTGGACATTCTGGGCTCCCCACCCACCCTCATCTTGAAAGACTTTCACTTTCTGTAAGTTTCACGTCTGTATTGCTTGAAGTGTTCACAAATGTGTATCACTTGTATAATTAGAAGGAAAAGTGATAAATGTATTTTAATTCATTGGTATTGAGTTTCTTGTAGTTCATTCCCCAATACCATCATTATAAACTAGTTTCATGATTTTAAACATAGAATGCACAGATTACTAAGGGACATTTTTTTCCACAAACCCTGACCCTCCATCCTCACTGCCCTCTTCACTCTAGGTCTCTCAGCTTCCCTGGACTGCTGCCCCTCATCCCTGCCCCCTGCCTTTCTCTCACCTGCTACCACAACCTTTGAGCCCGTGGGCAAACCTAACGCAGCCAGGACTCCTGCCCCGACCCTGATCCTGACCCCGACCCTCCACAGCCTGACCCAAAGCCGCCTCCCTGCTCCTGGCCCCGCACCCTCCAGGTCTCACTCAGGCCTTCCAACAATGAGGTGACCTGCCTGGCCCTCCCCTGCGAGGTCCTGGGGCACGGGCCTGGCCCCTGCCTCTCAGTCACAGACATACCTGCTGGGGCAGGGGACTTCCCACGGCACCTGCTGCTACCACAAAGGCATGTCCTGGGCAGGCAGAGGTCAGAGACGCCACGGGATAACAAGAGGAAGATCCTCTGGTGACCACTGCCACCCGGGGAACAGGAGGGGACTGTGTGCCTACAAATGAGCCCAAAGCAGGAAGACACTGGCCACTGGAGGGTGGAACACAGCGGTGAACACACGACCACAGGCAGCAGGAGCAGAGCCACAGACCCCGATGCTCGCACTGCTGGGACCCTCGCTGTGCACTGGGGTGGCGGAGGCCAGTGACGCCCTGGCAGGGAGGTGCCAGGAACCTGAAGTTCCTGCCTGTGACAGAAAGGACTTGGTGGGCTCCTCTGCACCCCAGGACTAGGAGCCCGGGGAACAGGGACCCAGACCTGCCTCTCCCTAGGTGGGCCGTGGAATGGAGAAGCCAGGAGACAAGCAGGCCCTTACTGCTGGTACCTGAAAGGGGAAGCTGCCATGATGGCTGGGGGTGGAGCGACTGCTGAGCAGGCAGAGCTGGGGCTAGAAGACAGAGAGGGATATGGGGGACCAGGCCCGTAGGCTTTGGCCTCCAATATGATGTGTAACCTCAGAGGCCCAGGTCAGCACTTCCCGCTTACCAATTACCAAGCATGCATGGGTGCGTGCAAGGCTTCATAACCCTAACAGTCTGGAAAGCAAGTGGTTTGAGCTCACTTCACGGATGAGCAAACTGAGGCTCAGAGGTTCAGTAACTTGCTCAAGGTCATTGATGCCAGAATCTGATCCAATGGATCTCTGGGGCCCTCTCTTTACTCCATCTTCTCAGAAGAAACAGCACAGAGAACAGGCAGGACCTACAGAGGACACAGGGAGGGGAGGTAGGACAAGGAGAAGGGAAATGAAGGCAGGGTGAGAAGGGCCTCTCCCCATACTTTTCTGGGCACCTTGTCAAATGCAAGACTTTCCTTCCCTGGCCACTGATTTACAAAAGCATCCCATCGGTCCTTCTCTCCTTAGCGTCTCATTCTTCAGCATCCTGC
The DNA here is from genome assembly GCA_004026905.1 of Hystrix cristata. NCBI lineage: Eukaryota > Metazoa > Chordata > Mammalia > Rodentia > Hystricidae > Hystrix > Hystrix cristata. Next base: position 86,429 of record PVJO010002809.1, on the reverse strand, counting down.
TTATCCCTGCCAGACACGATTTTATATACTGCCTTGTTAATGTCAATCTCCTCAACCGGGAGGCACAGACCTTGCTTCAGTCACAGCTGTATCCCTCAGGGCCAGAACAGTGTTCAGAAAAATGCTCAATAAATGTGTGTGAAATGTACAAATGGAAATCCACAAAAGCCTGCTTCGCGACAGGCACTTAATATGTGATATCTGTTAGTACTCTTGGCCTTTGCTGCTTACTGTCCTGAAGTCCCCCTCCTCCTATGCATCAAATCCTTCCCCAGGAAGCCTCCCAAACCGCTGTGGGCAGCAGCAGGGGCTGGGCACCCCCAGAGGCAGGAAGGGATGGGCAAGGGCAGGGTTTGCCGGGGGCTGGGCTGGGAGGTCCTCTGTCTGCATCTGATCCCAGCTCGCCCTGGTGAGGTGGTGGGGAGAGGGGCATCTGGACCAGCTGAGGGTCAGGGTTCAGACCAGAGGTCTCAGAGTTGACTCCAACACTCCTTGGACCCTTCTGTGACTGAACCTGCCTCTTTTCGACCTCTGCGGCTGCCCCAGCCACTTCCTGCTGGGCTGTCCTGATAAACACTGTTGAGGAGCCCCCTACACACAGGGGAAGTGCTGACTCTCAGACCCCTCATGCTGCCCACCCACAGTTCAACCATCCCCACAGCAAGACAGAACCACCCAGACTTCCAGGAGTCTCTGCGACTGACTGTGACCCTTGAGGCAGTTGCTGTCTCTCCCCTACCCTCCCGTGGCGCTCCACTGCCTCTTTCTCTACCTCATTTCCTCCACTCCAGCACTCCAACACCAACACCTACCTGCTAGGCCTCTGCATATACCGTTCCCCTGCCTCACCCCTAGTCACAGACTGGATTCTACCAGATGTCACTGCGACTGTGCCAGCCACACACTCAATCCTTCTCGCCCCAGTCCTGGCAGGACGAGGGTCTGACTCGCCTGGGTCCCCAAGGTGGCACATAGTGAACAGCTCTACGCTGAAGGGACACTGCCCAATTCTGCACATGGACAGCAGGGAGCTCAGGGTACACTTCAAGTCAGGCCCGAGGATGGTAAGAACGCCGCCTCCAGCTCCCAGCAGGGGGACCCTCTCATTCCATGAGTGCACACCACTCCAGCTCTACCCGCCTCCCTGACCCCCACCCTGAATTCTCCACAAGCCTAACATCTGCTTCTCAGGCATAAGGAGCCATCTTGTCCAACCCTCCCCATTTCCACAAGAGCAAGAGCCTAACCCCGGCCAGAGGGCAAGTCAGGAGGAGGACCCGGGCCTTGGCCCCCAGCTGAGCTCAGTGGCTTCCCGTGGGCTGCTTTTAGAAGAAATGGGGAGGAGGATCCCCTCAGATGACTGCAGAGATACTGGAGCAAAGCCCGCCCCTCCAAGTGGGCCAGGCCAGTTCTAAGTTGAGAAATATGGGTTTTCAGGCCACAGAAGTAGAGGCAGGTAAGTGTCCTGGTTCATGTCCCTGGTACAGAACCACTAGAGGAGGGGTGGGGATTTAGCTCAAGTGGTAGAGGGCCTGCCTAGCAAGTACAAGGCCCTGAGTTCAATCCCCAGCACCAAAAAAACAAAAAAGATTAAAAAAAAAATTAAAAAGAACAGTAGACACTCCCCGGATCTCCAGAGGCTCTGGGCTTAAGACATGCAGCTGGCAGGAGAAGGAGGAACAGCCCAGTCTAAGGGGGAGGCAGACCTTTTCAGCCGACTGGCACGTCCCTTCACCAAAGGGAAACGCACCCAAAGCTGTCCCGTTGCCATCTGGAAAAGCATCGTCCCCACCTCTCAGGGGCTCCCTTTCTCCCTATCAGGTCCTTTTGGGAACAAATGACTACATCTTAGCTGCAAAACCACACAACATCTCGCTGAAGGTCCCCAGTAGAAACTAAGGAACTGACACTAGACCAGGTAAAAGCCTCAGCGGCCCACACAACAAGAGCTGCAGAGCAGGCCCCACCTCCCTCAACCACTGGGACATCAAACACTAAACACACCTTCAGAGTCCCCACACAGAGAGGTGGCACAGGAAGGGGCTGGAAGCAGTCAAGCAAAGCATTCACCCCGCCAGGCAACTGGCAGGAAGAGGGCTCTGCCCTGCAGGGAACAGGCCTCCTTCCCCGAGGGACTCTGTTTCTACGGCCCTTTGAGCACAGCCACTTTGCCCACAGGTCCCTGTGGGCCCCAGAAGGAGCAGGGTAGGCTGACTCAGGCCTCTACCCACCAGCCCTTTCCATGGAGGTCGCCAATCCTGGTTCTGAGCCTTCAAGAACTGGGGCCAGGTGTTACAGCGCATGCCTATAATCCCAGTATTTGGGAGGCTGAGGCAGGAGGATTACTGTGAATTCGAGGCTAGTCTGGACTGCATAACAATGAGACCCTGTCTCAAAAAAACCAAACCAAACAAAAACAAAAACAAGAACAGAATTGACCAGGGTCTGCTGAGTCATAGCTCATGCTGGCTCTTATACCTGCAATGTGACCATGACCTTGCTCTGACCAGCCAGCCCTCTGCCCTTCCTGGTGCCAGAGGGACAGCGCCACTAGTCTTGATGAATGCCTGTCTCTACCTGTCAAGACAATTGCCTCTTCTGTGATCTCGGGGTCCCTGGGGCCCACTCCAGCAGGGAGGCAGCAGAGTGTGTGTGCTGGGGTGGTGGTGAGAACTCACAGGCTGGACCCCAGCAGGTCTGACCCGCTTCCCAGCCCGGCTGTCTAGGCTTCATCAGTCTGGAACCAGCCTGGCCACAGTGTGGCACAGGGCACAGCCTCAACTCAGGGTTAATGCAGCCTAACTCTGGGCTTTGCCGGCTCTTGGAACCTGGACTTGGAAATTCAGAAGCTGGGAATCGTGGGAAGAGGAAACTCTGGAGTCCTTGAATCTCCCTTGCCAAGAATCTGATTCCAAATCTCAGCATCCTACCACCCAATAAGGAGAGCAAGGGAGTAAGGTGGGAGAGGCCCTCTCTCCCTCCACCTTCACCTCTCACCTATTCCATTTGGTTGGGTTCTTCTGTGTGCTGTCCATAGCTGAAGCTGGTGGGGCTAGAGAGGGGGCACCCAGAGAACGGGTAGTGTCCTTGGGGCAACAGGGAAGTTAAGAAGACTCAGATCTGCTACTCCTCCAGGTCCTGGGGGCTGACCCACCCCACCAAAGGAAGTGGGACCAGGCCAGCTTCCCCCAGAGCCCCTGGGCAGCCAAGATTCCAGATGTGCCCCTTGGTGCCAGTCCTGGGACATGACAGAGGAGTGGTCAAGACAGGTCCCACCTCTGGCCTTTATCTTCACCCTCACAATGAGAAGAAGGAGGATCTGACGATAAACTCCAAGGGGGATTCTCTGCCCCTGAGCACCACACACTTGACCACATGTGGGGTTGGCATCTTGGCCTCTTGACTCTGGGGATCTGTCCCAGGTTTATTCTGTTACCAACACCTAATTATGGCAGACCCCAGGCACCTCAAGTGGATTTGGTTCCTGGTTTGTTCGGGGATAAACTTGGGCCCCTGTGACAAGGCAATGTAGTCAAAGTCTGAAAGAAGCTTGGGACTTCAGGGAGGCCCTCATCAGGCCCCAGGCTGGGAGGGGGCATGCCTCAGAGCCCCAGCCCTAGATCCTGTCCCAGCACTCTCCTGAAAGAGGCTGGCAGATCACTTACCTTCAACTGACCTCAGTCTCCTCATCAGCATGTGGGGCCTGAGAGAACCATTTTATTACCAAAAGCCTGATTAGGACAGGACAAGAGCAGAATGTGGGTCTCCAGGCGGTGCCTGTCCTCGGGCTGGACCCCTAGAGGCTCAGGACTCAACAGCCATTAGTCCAATCTGTGAGTAGGATACCTTTCAGGGACCCCAGCTCCACAGCTGGTCACCACCAATGTCAATTGACCAGGCGGCCCTCTAGTCTGCCTGTCACCCCAATTGGGAGCTCCGAGGGTAAGAATGGGTTTAGATCTCTGTCTACAATGCATCCCAGCGCTCAGGGTTCTCACTGCAAAGCAACAGAGACTGCCAGCTATTCTAAGGAATACACGATCATGGGCAAATCACTTAAGCTCTCTGGGCCTCAATTTCATCCATAAAATGGAAATGTTGCTTATCCCATCAGGCTATTATTGAGGATTAAATGGAATCAGCACACTGCCTGGCACATAGTAGGCTTTCAAGAAACAATAGCTCAGCTAGGGATGTAACTCAGTAATAGAGAGCCTGCTTAGTGTGCATGAGGTCCTGGATTCAATCCCCAACACTGCAAAAGAAAAGAAAAAAAAAATAGCTACTGCTGTTACTACTATAATTAATAATTTACTACCACTGGATTAAATAATAATCTTATTGATCTGGTCACTTAACTCCACATCCCCTGTCAACCACTCAACTGTCCCAGCAATCTACGACAAATGTCCTAATTATGGAACAAGCTCTCTTTCTGAACTATGACCCAAAGGACAAGAGCGAGAGATACACTACATGAAGGCCCACACCTGCCCCGACACGGGGGGTCATCTGACTCTCTGAGCTGGGACTGTCCTGCCCAGACTCCTGGTTGGAATGCACAGGTCTGGGGGCCTGGCTAGCGGCGGGAGTAGGTGGCCAAGACCTCCCCTCCAGTCAGAGCTGGTGGCCCTGAGCTTGTGGGGAGTACACACTGCAGGGAGACATCTTCAGACCTCTGAATGGCTACTCTCAGCACAGAAGCACCCATGAAACACGGGGCTGCGGAGAGGGCTGAGAGGAGGTACCCGAGGGGTGGACACTGCTCCTGAAAGCGGGGTTGGGACTGCCTGACTGAGGTCACACTCTGCTAATCGCTGCTTCAGCCACCACCCAGGGGAAAGCCCTCGGTGAGCAGAGTTGGATGACAGGAGCCTCAGGGTGGGGAAATCTGGCCAAAGGAGACAAACATATGCCTGGGTCCTGTCTTGACTCTACCCCTGATCCATGGTGATCTTGGGTAAACTACTTAAGCTTGCTGGGCCTCAGTTTCCTTTTCTGTAGCTAACCCTGAGGGCTCCTGGCAGGATTAAATTGGTTAATATGCATGAAAACGCCCACAACAATGTGCCAGGTGTGCTTGCTGTGGTGACTCTGTGTCTTCCCCCATAACCCTCGTCTCATGCAATGATGTAAAATTAAATAATTCAACAGAAGTGCAGTGCCCGGCACAGGGTCCCAGAGAGCTTCCTCCCCCTACCCCATCACCTTTCCACAGGTCCTGCCCCCGGTCCTCTGTGCCCCACCACCCAGGCTCCCTGTGTGGTTCTGGCCGAACTGCTGGCCCTTAGGCTCAAACTCCCCATCTATGAAAGAAACTTCTGGGTCGAGTGATGTCTCAGTGTCCATGGCCATATCTGCCCAGCCTCTCCCCAGCCCATTTCCTCCTTCCTCCCCCATTTCCCACTGATATCCTGCTACATCCCCTCCAGAAGTGACAGAACCCTTGGAAGCCTGTAAAGGGCAGAGAGCATAGCTGGTGGGCAAGGGCCCAGTTCAGGCTCCTAAGGGTTAAGACCCAGAGTGAGGGGCGGGGGGCCAGGGTCAGCGCTGGACAGACGGGCCTGGAGCCCAGGGCTGGCTCCCCTCCCCCTACCCCGGGAACAGAGGCCACTTGTTTGGGCATTGGCGGCTGGCTTTGAGCTTAGCCAAGGAGAGTGGGGTGGGAAGGGGAGAGGCCTCAGAGAGTGATGGGGACTTCCCTCCCTCTAGCTGATACCATAGGCCTGGTCCACCATTATCCTCAATACTCTGAGGGCACCCACCTTCTGAACCAACTCTTTCCCCAAGTTCTGCCTTCACTCCCACAATCAATGCTGGGGGCAGGATTTAGACTCTGACAGGCATGAGTCTTACCCCAGACAGTCTGTTTCAGGCATGAAGCCAGGGCTTATCGTCCCATCCTACAGATGGGAAAATGAAGGCTCTGAAATGGGGACTTGCAGTCACAGGCCACTTGGTGGCTACAGGGACTCTAGGTCCCAGTCAGTCCCATGGCTCTGCAGACCCTTCTCTACAGAGTTCCAAGGGTACCCTTCCTGAGCTGTGTCGTTACACAGGACTGAAAGGCTGTGCTGGAAGGAAGGGACAATAAGCAGCTCATCTTTGAAACCTGAGGTCCCAAAGGTCCTGAAGATTTGGATGAGGAGAAAACTTCTGGAGGGTGGGGGGAGAGGGGCAACCTCCACTAAATGCTGATTCTGGAAGTGTGGAGAAGCAATAGCTTGGAGAGGGGGCGAACAACCCAAGTGACGATGCAGGTAATAGTGCCCTGGGGGTTGTGCCCACCTCTACCACATCAGTCATCAACAGTGCTTCTGAGACACCTTTCTCCTGACCTATTCCAGTGAGCAAATGGCCAATGAGGAGGCAGGGTCCCCAGACCAGGGTCCAGACAGCCGCACAAAGTTGAGTTCTTTCCACTCCTCTCCTCTGCCACCCCGTGCAACAACACCCATCTCCTTGCCATTCCTCAAACGCACCATCCAAGTTCCTGTCTCTGCACAGCTATGCCCTCACCTAGAGGCCCCTGCACTTATAAAGGTGCCACTTAACTCCCAAGGCCCATTCCAGTCATCTCCTCCTCCCTGGGCCTGCACCTGTCCACACCTGTCTTCATGGCTCTGCTAGTCTCCTTCTACCCTGTAATGATCTTGCTAGGAGGTCTCCCTCCTCACCCCCCTCAACCCTCCCACCTGGAGGAACAGACATCATGAGTGCTTTAGTCTGGAGCCCCCAATCCCCAAGTCTGTCCCTGAAGCCCTCCTCCCATCCCACACCACCTCCATCTAGGGATCTGGGAAGGCTCCCCAGACATGAGATCTGGGGGAGTGCATATGGCACAAATCTACTGTCATGGCTCCTGATCACTTCCCCAGCACCAAAAACCACCCCTGGAGATCTGGGGCAGAACACCCACCCGATGGCCTCCAGGCTACTCTCCAAGCCTGCTCGATTCAGGCTCAACCAGACATTTCCTAGCTTGATCCCATTCAATGAACACACCCCTCCTTCTTCCAGCAATTGGGCCAGGTAAGCTCTTGGGAAGAAATGCCCCCATTTACTGGTGGGGAATTGAGGTGCAGAGACCGGAAGTACCCTGCCCAAGGTCACTGGAGCCCCCAAAGGTCTAGGGCACAGGGTCATTCGATCCGCATAAATGTAAGGGTCTCCCGGTCAACGGGGCGTGGCGGGGGGCGGTTTCATCTCGCAGTTGGGAAAATCAAGGCGTCGGAGGGCGGGCTAGCTCCGGAGCATGGGAGCCTTCCTGCCAAAGAGGCGAGGGCTGGAAGCCGGGCGTCTGCCGGCTCATCCCCCTCGCCGCCTCTGATCCGACAGTTCATCCTCTGGAGGCGACCCCTAGCCCCACCACCAAGCAGGAGAACAAACCAGACGACCCAGAGAAATGGGCCCCGAACAAAGAGTAGCCGCGCGGCCTCGGCGTTCCTTTCTGCGGCATGGGGCCACTGCAGGCCACACCTGGCGAGGAGGCTGGGGGCCGGGAAGCCCCGGAAGCCGCACTGACCTGTTTTGAGCGAAGACTCCACGCGGGGACCCCGGGTCCCAGAGCCGCCAATGATTCACACCGCCACCGCCAACTTGCGGCCGCGGGCCGGGCGCGCCCACCCCGCGGGGTGCTTCCGCCTGCCCCACGTGACGCCCCGGGAGGGGGAAGGGGCAGGGACCCGGACCCGGCCCCGCCCCTCGCCTAGTCCGGGTCCCGGAGTTCACCGGCCCGGCCCGCCTGCCGGACCGGTCGGTCTGGGAGATTCTCTTGGCCCTGTCGTTGCCTGCAATCCTCCTCGGGCTCCTGGGGCCAATGCTCTCTCTCTCTCTCTTTCTCTCTCTCTCTGTCTCACACACACGCACACACACCCCGCCCGCTGAGTCTTCATCTCTCCCGGAGTCACCCGGCCTCCCAACCCAGTCCTGGTGAGTCGGCCTCCTGGGAGGCGTGAGCCACACACTCGCCCCACTTCGTTGGCGAAGACGATAGGGGGCGCTTGAGGCCGGTTGACCGTGGTCCCTGTTCGCCTCCTCCAGAAGTCCTTCCCCACCTCCTTATCTCTCCTGGTATTCACGCCCCCCTTCTGCAGGGTGGTGAAGAAGAGTCCCGAGACTCCCTGGGCTGCAGCCTCCGGCCTGAGGTCCTGGTACCCAGGCGCTTTTATTGGTCTTGAAAACTGGAGATTCTCACCTCTCCTCCCAGCACGTACAACACAGAACACGGAGGCTTGGCAGGCATTTCTGGGTCCTGTGACCAGGGCACCTCTGGGGTCAGCCAAGCCCAAGACCTTAACTTCTGCAGGCTTCTTACACACGGTGGTATCTTTACACACTTACACACAGTGGTGTATTTGGTAGACCAGCTCTAACCAGGGTGGACATGGGAAGAGGAAGATGTCATTATTTTGAGCACCTACTACATGTTAGGCCCTGTAGAGAGCAATTTATGCCTTTTATCTCAATCTCCATGTTTTCTTGAAGGCAAAAATTGTCACCCCAGGTTATGGATTTGGAAATGAGGCTCCAAGAAGTTCTGGTGTTTGCCCGATGTATTTGGGCAAAGCTGGGACTGGAACCCTTCTGGGTGATAGAATCTCCTACCCTGCCCCTACTTGGCCATGCACCAGTTCCTCTGGGAAAGACAACTCTCATCCCCAAGTCTGTCCCTGAAGCCCTCCTCCCATCCCACACCACCTCCATCTAGGGATCTGGGAAGGCTCCCCAGACATGAGATCTGGGGGAGTGCATATGGCACAAATCTACTGTCATGGCTCCTGATCACTTCCCCAGCACCAAAAACCACCCCTGGAGATCTGGGGCAGAACACCCACCCGATGGCCCCCAGGATACACTCCAAGCCTGCTTGATCGATGAATGAACACATCCTTCCTCTTTCCAGCAAGTGGGCCAGAGGGTTTCCAGAAAGGCAGCACAGGCCAGACCTTGGGGAAAACTTCTAACTTTGCATGGGGCCAAAAACACTGGACAGAAAAAGAGCACAGGGTCATCTGGACCTAGCAGCAGGGGGGCAGCAGAGTAGCCACAGAAAGCAGAGGAGGCTCAGGCCTCTCTCTGGAGCTCAGGCCCACCAGGTAGAGTGTGGGGTGAGGTGACTGGCATCTGACCAATGGCAAGAGGATGGGTGCCTGGGGACCCCACCATTTCTATTAACGCAGTCCTGGAGCTCTTCAAAATGGCCTAGAAAGGGCAAAATCACAGAGCCTGGCCCCTCTGCTGCACTGCAGTCTGAGGACCCTCATCTGCGGGGTAAGCATCTCTCCTTCCCCCTTCTCAGGCCTCCCTCCTCCTGGGCACACTCCTCCCCATTACCCCCTCCCCTTCCCTCTGTGATGACAGGAGAGCTCAAGATGCCCAGTCCACAGGTTGGCCCCAAGGGGCCTGGGACCAGAAGTCATAATGAACCCCACCCTCTGACACCCCCCCCACACACACACACAGGAGACCTCCACTACGCCTTCCCTTAGAGCAGTGAAAGGCAAAGGGATCATGTAACAAGGACAGAGAGGTGGGTTAAGGGACAGGGAGAAGGAAACAAGGACAAGAGGCTGACATCCCCCCTGCCACAGCTATACTTGAGAAAATTAGGAGCCGCCTAAAGGATCAAAGGCCAGGAGAGCAATAGTAACATCCTGGGGCACAGGTGGGAAGCAGGCACAGGATGAACCGGCTGAGGCTGTGGGATCTTTTATTAGGGCTGAGTCCGGCCAGGCCAAGGCACAGGGGCCCAGGGCCAGAGTCCCCAGGAAGTGGGGGGGAGGGGAGAGAGTGCGGGAGGATCCACGCCCCAGGGCTCCGCTCCAGTCCTGTCTCAGTCCTTGCAGCGGTGCCACGCTCAGGTAAGCGAGGTGTCATCGTCGCTGCCCTCCCCGCCCGCGCCACCCACTCGCTCCTCCCTGCTCTCGGCCACGGCGCTCTCGTCGATATTCTCCAGCGAGTCCGCGTGCTGCACCGACAGCTCCGACAGTGCCAGGCTGGGCAGCGGGCTCTGCTCCGGGTGCAGCCACGGCTTGAAGTGTGGCTGATGCTTCTGCTTCCACTCCGGGTACTTGACGCACGCCTTGTACATCTTCTTCATGGCCTGCAGACCCCCCGCATTAGTCAGGGGTGGCTGGGGAGGACTGGGGATTCTCCACACCCTCCAGGGAGTTCGAGACTTTGCCACTCAGCCCTAACTCCGCCCCTGACTTCCCTCCATCCTTGATCTCCCAACCCCCAACCCAGAGTCCTCTCCCACAGCCTCCACCCCCCTAAAAGTCCCAAGGCCACTCACCTTGGGAGCCAGGAACTGAGAAGACTTATTCACCACCCATTTGGGTAAGGAGCCTGTGAGGGCAGGGAAAGGTGGTGAGGACATAGCAGCCCAGGTCCCCACCCCCATCAGTCACCAGCCCCTCCTTCTGCCTCGGCTTCCAAGGAGGCCACCCTCTTCCTCCACGGGAAGGGGTTAGTGTGGCAGTCCTACAGTTGGGGGCACCACTGTCCCCACTGTCCCTCTGCTGGGCTCCAGGGCTGTGTGGAAGAAAACCTCAGAGTGCTAAATGACCATAGTTACTTACCGACTGAAGTTCTGCCCCACCGAGCTCCACCTGCCTCCCCCTCCTCCACTGCTATGCCTTCTCATCCCTAACCACAGGGCCACTGGGACCCACCCTGATGTTCTGCCCTTCCTCCACCTGTCCTTTCAGGCCCCCTTCCCTGCTGGCTACACCAGCCTCTTGGCTGAGCACCTAGCCTGGCCTGACCCCAATCCACAGCTCAGCTCTCCACCCTGTCTTATTCAGCGTCTGCTCTGCCTCTGACACCCAACACACTCACTCAGCTGGGGCCAGGAGCCCAAGCCTGGGTCACTGTGCCATTGGGGATTTGGGGCACAACAGGCAGAGTCACTCAGTCACTCGGTCGCCCACTCACTCAGTGACCCACTCAGTCACTCACTCCACAGTCACTGCGATACCACCCTTGGGAACCCACTTGGGTACTTACTGGGGGCCCAACTGTTTGCCAGGTGCACTAGAATGGGCACCTGGGCATCAGGGACAGAAAAGATGACATCTGAAGCAGCCCTGGAGGGCTGAGTAAGGGAGGAGAGGTGTGTTGAGCTAAGGGAGAGGGCTGCCTGAGCAGGGGGTGGGAAATCTGGGGAGGGGCTCATACTGTACTCCAAGGACAACAGAGAATCACAGAAGCACTTTAAACAAAAGAGAGTCATGAAGAAATACGCATTTTAGAAGAATTCCTCCAGTAGCTGGTACAGACAGACAAGGCAGCTGAGTACAAAGAGAAATGACCAGGTCAGGAGTTTTGTTAGAGGTAGAATCAGTAAGAATCAGGGAGCAGAGGAAGAGGGAGTGACCCCAGCTGACCCGCAGGGTAACTGGGTGGTGGGTACATAGAAGGGGCAGGTCAGGAGGGTCGACGGTAGGCTCAGCCTTGGACTCAGTGAGTCTCAGGTGCCCAAAAGACACCCTGTCCAGGAGGCTGATGGCCACAGGGATCTGTATCTCAGCAAACAGATATGTGACCAGCAGCCACAGGAGTGGCTGAGCCCATCCAAAGGAGAGGGGATGGGTCTGGACAATGCAGGCCACTAGGATGAGCGCCCAAAAGACAGAGCAGGAGCAGCCAGTAAGCAGGAGCAGGTTGGAGCTGGGGCTGTCAGAGCCCACTAAGAGAACTCTGAGCCTCGGCAGAGAAGCAGTGGCTCCTGCCTTGGCTCATCCCTTCCAAACCACTCGCTTTGGGTGGCAATGCCCAAAGGACAAAACAGCTCCTAATGGATGACCTTCAAGTCCTAGATAGATAAGCCCAAACCCTGTGGTATAGGGAAGGATCCCATGACAGGCTGCCAGGGCCAAGCCCTCACCTTTGGGGTCCACTTGGGCCAGGTAGGTGATGACGCAGCTCTTGGGCCCCGTGCTCTGGATGAGGTAGCCCGTCTGGATGGACACAGCTCGGACCAAGTCTTTCCGAGGTGGGTATTTCTGGGGATGGAAGGCACAGGGAGGTAAGACTCAGGGTCGGGGCAGAAGAGATGACTCTCTGGCGCGCGCGCGCGCGCGCACACACACACACACACACACACACACACACACAGAGTTCACATCTCCTGGCATCTGTGTCAGGCCAGGCCTGACGCTGGAACAAGGAAAAAGGCAAGAATCAGACCAGGTCATCCTTGTCCCTCTAAAGGTTTCCTCTGTTCCCTCAGGAAAACCCCCAGACTGGGGTCAGGACTCATGGGCTCACGCAGGCACTCAATCCTTGCCCAGGCCAGCCATACCTGCTTGTCTTGCCTACCCCAGGAGATCGAGGCAGCCCTGCCTCAGGGAGGGCCACACGACACTGACCTCCTGCTTCTCCATTTCCTGGGCAGCCTCATCCTGAGCCCAGTCAAATGAAGCCGCCCCATCCCACCCCCTTGCCACAGAGATGGTCCACACTGCCTTCTCCTGATGTGCTTAAGGGTCCCAACAGGGAGACAGAAGCCATTATCCTTGTCGTACATGAAGAAAACTGAAGGCTAGAGGGCCTGTGCCTGCCAAAAGGTCACAGGAAAGTCATGGCAGCCCTGCCTGATACCTTCCCCTGCCCACCTGAGAGGGAAGGCAGGTCAACTCACAGGGTGTTTGACTGAGTAGTTCATAATGATGTAATCAGTCCCCATGGGGAGCCAGGAGCGGAGGGTGATGACATCACGGTTCTTCAGGGGCTTGGGACACCGCCCTGTGGAGGGCAAGGGACAGTTCAGCCAGATTACTGGTCCACCTGCCCACAAGGAAGGGTGTGGCAGAGGTCAGAGACCTAAGGGGTGGCAGCCTAGTTAGCTGCCAGCTCCCCCTGAACCAACCTCATACACCCCTCCCTGGGCCACAGCCCCATGGCTGTCCCACAGCAGGGAAGAGAAAGAACAGATCCCTTTTCCTCTACCATCTCTGGCTACCCCTTCTCTTCAGAACCTCACAAGGCCCTTACCCTGCTGGTCTGGCCAGTTTCTGTATGTGATTCTGAGTGTATATGAGAAAAACAGTATTATTGTGAGTACATGTGCGTGAACGTGTATGTCTATGAATAGCTGGGCTGCGGCTGTGGGATGTGCACATGACCGTGTGCATGTGTTTGTGTTTGGAGTGTCTTTATGAACACATGAGTGCATATGTGTTAGTGAATGTACACGTGTGTACCCAAGTGTCTACGAGAAGATAGCCCCCAGTCTCAGCATCCAGGCCTCTCAGAGACTGGCCCTGGGAATGACCACGGCGAGACAGGAGGGGAGGAGGCCTGGCGAGAGGCCTGGATGGAGGCCAAGGGGTAGGATCAGCGTGCTGCCCCTGCTCACAAGAGTAATAGCCCACGTCAGCGTTGACTGTCAAACGGGCGATGTCGAAAGTCTCAATGACGTTGCTGTCCCACTTCTTTCGGTACTCAATGTCATGCAGGACATCGTAGAGCGTCTCGGCTGGCACATCACGGCATTCCATCCGGCACTGCAGACAGACATATGGATCATCAGGGTCACACAGGGCTCAGAGCCCTGGCCAGGGGACCAGAGTGCAGACAGGCCAAGGAGGAAGAAGGAGAACAGGGAGGAGCAGGAGCCTCTGAAGCCAGCATGGATTCACTTTTTACCACGAGCCTGGTTTAGCGGCCCCGGCTGCCACCTGTGCCACGAGTCAGACAGCCCCTGTACCCAGACACATCCCCGGTCTCAGTGCAGTCTCCTTCTCCAGGAAGCCTTCCAGCCAGACCCTCCAGGACTCCTGCACTGGATCTCCATGTCTGGGCCCTCTCATACCCAGGAGCAACTCGCAGAGGCTCACAGGTGATTCAACATGGAGCCCGGGATGGAGGGACATGTTAAAGGACACGAAAGCATAAATGAAAAATCAAATGCCTAAATGGATGACTACCTCCCTCCCATAGTATTTATCACCTGGCCACATCCCTTGTCCTCTTTCATGTGGGTTTTTTTTCCAACAAATCTCTTTTGATAGGTACAGTTAATTAGACTTGCCCTCAAAGAGCTTTCCATCTAGGAAAAAAACAGACAAGTATAACTTGTCTTATTTAACCCTCCTAACAATTCTGCCAGACAAGAAATCCAAGGAGGAACTTGAGGCTCGAAGAGGTTAAGTAACTTGCCCAGGGTCAAGCTAGTAAGTAGCAGGGCTGGGATTTAACCCAGCTCACATGTCTGAAAAGCAAACTAAAACAGAACCAGATTTCCCCAGATTTGTAGTCAGGGAGATAAAATGCTGTGATTTTTGTTCTGTGATTTTTTTTTTTTCACCCAAGAACCCAACCCCTAAGATCAAGTTCCCTCAGCAAACAGATGAGTTTTCTTTTGTAGTCTAAAAAGGTCTCCCATGCCAGACATGGTGGTACATGCCTGTAATCCCAGCACTCAGGAGGCTGAGACAGGAGGATCGCTGTGAGTTTGAGGGCAACCTGGGCTACAAGGTGAGTTCAAGGCCAACCTGAATTGCATAGTGAGATCTTGTCTCAAAAATAATAATAATAATAATAAAGTAAAAAGGTCTCCCAGAAGTCAGACAGTATGAGGAACCCACCCATATTACTTTCTACTCACAAGGGGATACATGCAGGGGAGAAGCTACACTACTTGCCCCTCATCTGAGGCTAGGTCTTGGTACCATTGTTGGTGTCAGGCTGCCACAGGAAGGCCACATCATACCTGCTGAGTATTCTGGGCGCCGAGAAACTCACCAAGCACTGCACATGACTTTAGATTACAGAAAACACAGAGAATAGAAGAACAAGCCAAGCAACACCAGAGGAATACAGTCAGACAAAGTCACTCAGTGAGACATTCTACAGGGCTACAGGCCCAATCTCTTCTACAGGTTAATTCCCTATCAGAAAAAAAAATTTACAGAAATATGCGAGACATGACAGTGCACACCTGTAATCCCAGCCACTCGGGAGGATGAGGCAAGAGGATTATGAGTTCAAGGCTAGCCTGGGAAATTTAGCAAGAATCTGTTTCAAAATACAGTGAAAAAGGGCTGGGATGTAGCTCAGTGTTCCCCAGGTCCCACATACTCACACACAAAAGAAAAGAAAAAGAAAAACATAGTCATCCTCCCTTCTTTTCCCTATTTGCTTTTTTGCTCCCTGAGGGACAAGACTAGACTCAATCATTTAACTAGCAACCCCCACTCCAGCCCAGTCCTGATCCCAGGCAAGTAAGAGATGTATGTGAGGCCTGTTGTTGAGAGGCTTCGGGCTGAAGGAGGAGTCCCACTTGGAAATGAGGAGGTGCCCTGAAGCCCCTAGTGGAGGCTCAGAGATCAACTCCTTGGGGAGGGTGGGAGGATAAGGCTCCTAGGAGAAGCTCAGTCAGGAGAGAGGTGTTTTCCAAGTGGTTTGGGCTGAGAGAACAGGCCGGGCTAAGGCCCAGAGGCAGGCACAAGTACAGCAAGCATGTGTGGCAGCTGAAGAATTCCATGTGGCTTGTATTTCCATGGTTTGGTGTAGCCTAATACTCAAAGGTCCCTGGTTCCAAGGCTTCTTGGAAAAAATGGGTGATTCCTTGGCTGGGTCCAGAGGAAGTATAAGATAAAAGATAAGCCTGTAATATCTTATGTGCCAGAAAGTAAGGAAGTACTCAAAGAATGATAGAGACCTTGTCTAACAGACATAAGAGCCTGCCTGAAGGGGTCTGACTAGCAGATTGACCAACTCATCAGGGTTTGCTCAGAACTTTCCTGGTTTTACCACTGAAAGTCTCAAATCCTGGCAAACTCCTCAGTCCCAGACAAACTAGGACAATTGGTTGCTCTACGGTGGGTTCGATCTGGGGCATGCTGTATTAAAGTAAGAATAGCAACAATTATAATCCACCAAATAAAATAAGAAACCAAAATATATGCAGGTATGAATAAATAAATCAAATGTATGATGAGGAATAGAGTGTATTTACATAGTTTCAAAGTACCTTCCTATCAAATAATTAATTACACAAGGAAAATGAGTAACTTCATAGTAGAAAATGCTGGCAGATTCTACCTCAATCACATGATCAAAGTAAACATCATCACAATAGGACAAGTTACAACCAGGTGTTGCCAGACAGGCTGAAATGAATACAAGCATCTTTTATGTGATATCTCCACCAAGACTGCATAACATTAATCATAAAGAACCATCAGACAAAACCAAAATCAAGCATTTTACAAAAAAAAAAAAAAAAAGAATGGGCTGTGTCAGGATTGTGACGGTCAAGGAAGGACTGGAGAAGTACACCAGACAGAAGGAGACCACTGAGACACGAATGAGGGAATGGATGGATGAAGGAACAAAGTGACAGAAGGGATGCAATGGCGAGGGAGGGGGTTGAAGACAGGCCAGATGGGCCTCACCTGTTAGCATCCATCTCTTGAGCAGCCACCGGAAGGCCCAGACACCAACATTGAACACACGCTCACCTTTTGCCCCCAACTTTGTTACTATTCCCGTGCTGCAAAACAGAACACTGATGCTCAGGAGACTGAGAAATTTGCCCAGATCACACAGCAAGAAAGCAGCATGGCAGGGATTCAAAATCAGGTCTTCTGTACTGTTAAGCATCAAAGAACACTCAGTGCAGCTTCTAAGGAAACCAGAATTTCTCCAAATCCAAGTTTGGAAGCTGTATTGTCTTTGCATGTCTTCAAACATGTTATCCTGGACAGTAAGCCCAAAGTCTCTCCTCTGGGGCAGCAGGCAGTAGGTGGAACACGCAGGGCAGCAAGACAGAGGGGCCCACTGCATGTACACTGCCTAACACTTTGTCTAGAAGATAAAGAGGAGAACTTCAAAGGTTTCCCAGGCTGGGGGCTGACTTGTGGAGGAGGGCCAGTACCAGGGCCCTCCTGGGAAGACGAGAACCGTGGCTGAGCTGCCACAAAGAAACTGAGGCAGCCCAGGTGGCCAGGTCAAGTGACCGTTGGCAGAAATCCCCTGCCCATGGTAGTGGGCCTGGCCACAGCCCAGGGTCTTTCCACAGCCTCCAGGAGGCAGCGCGGCTGCTGTGCCAAGGGGAAGAAATTACATCCGGCTTTGTTCCTGTGCTGGCAGGCCTGGCCACACCCAACAAGGTGTAATTCTAAGAGGCTTTGGGAGGGACAGGTGGTGGAGTAGGGCTGAGTCACTGCAGAATGTGGGCGGGCCTGTGGCAGAACCTGCAGTCATAGGGCCCTGGGCACCTCTGTTCACTGGAAACCTGGAAACAGGAATTGAAGGGTGCTTCCTCCACCCAGGAGCCATCCTGAGCTGCAGAGCTTTTTAAGCCTGGTTGCTGCAGGGCCTGAATGCAGCCATTCTACAGCTGAGAAAACCGAGTCCCAGAGGGAACAGTTGTCACCACAGAAACTACAGATTGTGTGCCCACTATTCCACTCTCTCCAAATCCACATGACGTGACATATAGAGATCACAGGGAGTGCATGGGATCACCCAGCGCCCCTGGGCACCCCCAGTCCCCCAAGGCCCACACAGCCTCGTGCAGAAGGGACTGGACAAGCAAGGAAGACCATCAGGGGAGACTCAGCTTTTAAGGATGCAACTTTTGAGGCTGGCAATGCTACACTCCAATTGCAGCTCTTGCGCTAGGGCACAGGATTTAACTCTCACAAGTCTTAGTTTCTTAATATGAAAAATGGGGACAATAACAATACCTACCACTCGAAGATGCTATGATTGAATGAAACAATGTACGGAATGTGTCTATCACAGAGTAAATGCTCAAAAAATAGCTGCTACTAGCCCGATATGGTGACACAGGTCTGTAATCCCAGCACTTGAGAGGCTGAGACAGGAGGATCACCTCAAGTTCCAGGCCAGCCTGAACTACATAGTAGGTTTAAGGCCAACCTGAACTGCATAGCAAGACCATGTCTCAAAAAAGAAAAAAGAAAAACAAAAAAGCTGCTACTATTCAGTAGGCTTCTGTGATTAGCCAGACACCCTTCTACACCAGCAAGGACTAGGCCGGATCTGCATGTACCTCCTCATATTTTGTGCCCAAGTCCCCTCCCTTGCCTCACACCAGTCCTTACCCTTCCATTCATCCATTCGCAACTTTCCCAAGCCTGCCGGGGCCAGCCCTGCAACTGGGAACCAACCAGAGGCAAACTAGACCTGGACCTCACCCCAAAGAGGTCCCACCAAGTGGAGTAGTAAGAGAGGCCAGGACACAAACCTGCAATGAGGATGGGCAGGGTGGGGAGTGGGTGAGATGTAGGCATGGTGGGAAGCTGAGCCACTGAAAGGGCAGAGAAGGGCATTTCAAGCAGAAAGAGGTATGGAGGCTTAGAGAAATAAGTACAGAGCAGGGTCCGATGCCCAGGCTCTCTCAGTCTACCCTTGTCTCACTCCTCTCCTTGCCCTGAGCATCCCTGCCAGGGCTTCCCAGGGCTCAGCACTGGAGGAATAGGGCTCTCCCCCAGCAGACGGCAGCGGTGTCTACCAAGACCCGGGGAGACTGTGGACCTGAGAGGGGAAAGGAAGACAGGTCACCACCATGGGGCTGTGTCCCAGTCTTGAGAGCTGAAGCAGCAAGCAAATGGACACACAGACAGGCAGACCCAAGTCTGACCCTCCCCTCAAGACTTTGAAGTGGTCCCCAATATCCTTGTCCATGCGATTTGTGGTGCTTGTGGATTATTTCAAAGTCCTCAGAACACAGAGGATTATCTCTTCAACCACCCCTCTTCGGATCACCACTGGGGAAACTGAGGCCCAGAGAACGGTAAGAAAAATATCCCACCGGCTATGCTACTTTCTCCCACAAAGCAAGTCAGCAGACAGGGGAGTATTAGGCAAATCACCCTTTTCCAACGGAACCAGACTCCAGTGAGAGGTCCAGTTCCTGACTGCAGCTGGGGCCCACAGGATCAAATCAATCACAGCCTTGACCAATATCCCAGCTCCAATGACCACTACCCTGTGCCCCATGTCACCGATCAATTAGTCATCCCACAAAGCAGAAGCAGGGACATCCAGACTGTGGACCCCATGGGAGCTGAAATTTAGCAAACAAGAGCACCGAGCTGCATCCTTTGAAGACCTCACCTCTAACCTGGGTGGGAGTCACCATCCCCATTTTACACATAGTAAAACTGAGGTTCAGAGAGGTACAATGATCAGCCAAGTCCACATAGCTAACAGTAGTGGAGCAGAGAACTAAAGTGCAGGTGTTCCTGACTCCAAGGTGCCAAGACTTACTGTCACTTTCATCAGAGCAGGAGTGGCTCTGCTAAAACAAACACAATGGTAACTGGAGGCTGTTTAGTTCGCTGGTAGCTGTTAGGCTGTGTTCACTGGCTACAGAAGAGCTTGGAGGCACAGCTCAGATCCTTCCTCTGAACAAGTACCTGAACTCAATCCCCCGTCTTCACTGGGCTCAGAGGCAGAGCTGTGCTTTTCTGCAACTCAGCACTGCAGGCCAAGCCCAAAGCTCCCTCTGGAAGCCCTTCAGGCATGGCACTGCCCTGCCAGTCCCAGTGGACCCTACAGGCTTAGTTTACCCAGAAGCTCTGGGCCATCTGCACTGGACAGGCCTCTGGCCTGCCGCATCCTAGCTGTGTGGCCTCAGCTTGGGCACGGGACAGGAGCTCTGAGTCTAAGTATGTTCATCTGTCAAAGAGGGCTCAGCCTCTCCTCGAGGCACTGTGAGGATTAAATGAGGCTAGGACATAAAGCCCTCAGCGGCAGCCACTCTTTCTCCAGCCCAGGCCCCAGCAGCCTTCCCTGACTTCTCCAGCCCTGCCAGGGGAGGAATACCTTCCTGACAATTCCCAAAGGGCAGGATAGGTGGGGACAAGGAAGTTTTTTTAACATCCTATAAAGGAGCCAGGCAGAGTGGTGCACACCTGTAATCTCAGCACTTGGGAGCCTGGGCAGGATCACCATGAGTTTGAGGCCACCCTGCGCTATATAGCAAGACCCTGTCTCAAAAACAAACAAACAAACAAACAAATGAAAAACCTACAATGGCCAAAATCTTTCCACAGGTACACAGACAGGTGGGGCAGAGAGCCATCCATACCAGGCCCTACCCTCACCATGTCAGACCAGGAGAGGCGGCTCTAAGAGGCACCCAGGCTGCCTGGACACCGAGCAGGCCAGGGTCCCTCGATCTCCTCTGTTCCCATTCTCCTCCCAGCGCCTGCTTACCACCTGCTAGCTTCGGGGCCTCCGCTCTGCCCTTTCCAATGGCACCAAGAAGCCAGTACAAGGCCGAGCTGATGGAGCACCAGTCCCTTGCCTTTGGGTTTCTGAAGCCCCTAGAAAAGAGCCTCCCAAGACTCTTTCTTTTATGTCTTCCTGCCCCCCCAACCAAAAAAAAACCCTCAAGATCAACTCCAGGGCACTGACATCAGGAGAGGAAGAAGGAGGAAAGATATCCATCAGTCCTGCCATGAGGGGTGCTGAGCACTTCTTCCTCCAGGTCTCCCCAAATGCTTCTGCGTGTCTTCCCCTCATTAGCTCCTTTCCTAGTGTGCCTTCAAACTGTCCCCTGTCCAGACAGCCTGTCCTGTTCCTAAATTCTTGAGGTTGAGCTGAGGCCCATTCCCTCTGTCTCCTCCACCCCCAGGCTCTCCCTCTGTCAGTCTGCACTGAACTGCACTGATTTGCCTGCAGTGCTGTGGCCCCTTACTTATCTTGGCATCCCCTGACACAGCAAGCGTTCAGTTAACACCTGCTATGTGGCTTTAATTCCAGCTACTTTGGAGACTGAGGCAGTAGGATCATGAGTTCAAATCCAGCCTAGGCAATTTAGCAAGGCCCTGCCCCTAATAAAATAATTTAAAAAAATTAAAAGTGCTGGGGATGTAGCTCCATGGTTTTAACAATTCCCAGCACTGAAAAAGAAGAGAAGGGGAAAGGAAAGGAAAAAAAAAATCTTGCTGTCAAGTGGAAAGATGAGCAGGCAAGCCAACGAGGCTGCACCCAGGGACACCTCTCTGCCTCAGGACGCTGGCCCTTGGCCTGCAGCCTGCAGTGCGTCTGTGCAGTTCAGAAGGCAACGCGCCCACGAGAGCCCCCGGATGCCTGTAAACCTCTCTGCCTAGAAGATGATTGCTACTTCTGCCGCCATCGTCCTACAAAGGTGTACACAAAGGGGGGCTGGGGAGAAAGGAAAGGAAAGAAAAGAAAAGAAGAAAAGCCAAGGACAGAGAAGGAAGACAGAGGGAGGGAGGAAGGGAGGGAAGAAAGAAAGAAAGAAAGAAAATAAATACCAGGTCGCACAGGAGATTCTGGAACTTGCTTTGAAATTCTAATAGTTCTGATAGTCAAATAAAAGTACATTAGCTGGGTACGGTCATACACACCTATAGTCCCAGCTACTTGGGCCTGAGGCAGGAAGAAGTCTTGATCCCAGAAGTTCAAGATCAGCCTGGGATGGGGCTGGGGATTTAGCTCAGTGGTCAGAGTGTCTGCCTCACAAGCACAAGGGCCTGAGTTCGATCCCCAGCACCAAAAAAAAAAATAAATCAGCCTGGGCAACAGAGTGCTAAATCCATATACACACATATAGAGAGAGATGGATAGATAGTTAGAATATACACATACATACACACATATTATGTATTTATGTCTCTCTCTATATATATATGATCTCCACTGTTTCTGAAGATATACTGAAACAGTTATAGAGTTAGGGCTAGGTGTGTAGTTTAGTGGTAGAGTGAGTGCTTAGCATGCACAAAGACAGGTTGGATCCTTAATACCTGAAAGGAAGGAAGGGAGGGAGGAAGGGAGGAAGGAAAGAAAAAAAACAAATATTTTAAAAATCAGTTGGGTGTGGTAGCCCACACCGATAATTCCAACACTCAGGAGGCTGAGGCAAGATCACTCAGGATCGCTGCAAGTTCAAGGTCATCCTGGGCTGCAATAGTGACTTCAAGGCCAGCCTGAATTACATAGAGAGGCCCTGTCTCAAAAATAAATAATAGAATAAAGTAAAAGTCATAAAACTGTATCTTTCAACTCATTTCCTAGAAGCCCAGGACTAGAAATGTATACTCAGGGAAAAACATCAAGTAAAAAAAAGAGTTCAGTTACAATATTTGTAAGTACATGATTGCATTTGTAATTAGTAAATTAAACTGGGGAGGCACCTGGAACTCCAGCATCACCAGGCCCAGGCGGGCTAAGAAGGACACATCTCCCCAGTGGTCACTGCACAGCCACTGAGGCCATGGGCTCCCACAGGGCAGGGGCAGCGGCTGAGACAGCTCTGCACCCTCAGAACCCAAGACAGGCCTGGTGGGGAAGCAGCTGCTGGAAATGTTCATGAATTAATAACTCTGCAGTAATATAAGAAACTTGTAAGGATGCAATGCTAAATGGACAAAATAGGATACAAAATAGTACCGGTGTCATGGCTTGAACCATCTACGCCTCTGAAAGAGAGCTGGCAGGAACAAAGGACAAGTTGTTTCATTTTTGGATTTTTGTTTGTTTGTTTTCTGAGATGGGAGTCTCACTATGTTGCCCAGGCTAGCCCTAACAAGGCTCAAATGATTGACTCTCTTGCCTCAGCCTCCCCAGTAGCTGCCGCGTAGCTGGGCCTGCATTTTTGGATTCTTCTTACTGCTGCTGCAATATAGTTTATACAAGATATAAAAAACACGCTATCTTTTCCTAACTGAAAATGTTGGTCAGAACCTCCAAGTTCTTGTTTCCTGGACCCAAAAGCCCAGGCTCAGCTGAGCTGGGGCCTGTAGATGCCCACACTGACATCCGGGTAACCCGGAAATGCTCTGCAGCTGGGTTTATGTGCCACTGGAGCTCTACCCAAGAATGGTGCTGTGCTGGGAGTCGGGGCCAGAGGAGACTGGGACCAGCCAGCTATGGGCAGGGCGCAAAAGATAGTGAGTGGCACGATGACAGCCCTACAGGGTCAGGGCAGGGATGGAAGGAAGCTGCAGGCTCCTGTACGGGAAGGGGCATCAAAGCTGACCCCTTAAAGAATGACCAGAGAAGCAGATGGTACCCAGACAGAGAAGGGGGAGGAGGCTCCTGGCACAGGTGACGGCAGGAGCCTGGAACTAGAAACAGCCCCCACTGGTCAGGGAAGAAGTGGGTGTGTGCAGTTGCACAAGGTCAACCAAGTGACCCTGAGTGAGTGAGGATGAGGTAGGAAAACAGAGCTGTCCCTTGAGTACCCCGAAGTGTACATTCATTCATTCAGTAAGTATTACTGGGCACCAGCTCTGTGCCAGGTTCCATGCTAGGAGCTGTACAGATTCATCTAATTCCATCCTTTCAATTGCATGGGAAGAAGGGAGACTTACGCTCTTGGTTAACACTGAAGGCTCAGAAAAGTGAAGTAGAGGAGCCAGGCTGGAACGAAGGCCAGCCCTGAGACTGCATTCTCAAGAATCAGGCGCCGTTCTGTGAGGGGACCCATGGAATCTCAGCTGAGCCAGCACCTGGCCAGATAAGGACTGTGCCTGAGGCATCTATGCTAGGGGCTGGGGCTTTGGGGGAGCTTCGTGGAGTGGGGAAGGGAAGCTGGGGCTGGCTCTACTTGGGGTGGGGGAGCTAGAAGGTCTCCTTCCCCCTCCTTTGGCTCAATGTTCCCACCTGTAAAATGGCCAGACTGTTTCTCTGAAGGGAAGACCTAGCAACAGCTACCCCCAGTTCAGCTTTTACCCAAAAAGTGCCCCCGAGACTGTGGTGGAGGGTGGAGGTGCTGCTATGTCTCCCCTAGACAGGGCTCCTGAGCAGTGGGCCCTTCTGAGCTGCTCTCCTTCCAGGGCTGTGACTCATCCCTGCTCTGCCTCCTCTCTCTCTCCTCCCCCAGGCCTCCCGGGGCCTCCCTGGACCCCCACCCCCACCCCGGGCCCCAGGGCAGCAGGCCCCAGCTCAGCAGCAGTAATGAAGGCAGTAATGAACGCCCTGCTCTGTTCTGCCACAGCAGAGGCTGACCTCCTGCTCTGGGCCGCCTGCCTCCCTGCTCCTGCCCTGGGGGAGGTGGGGAACCAGATGGAGGAGGGAGCATTCAGAAAGCACAGCGTAGACAAGCCTAGAAGAAACGCCAAGGGATGGAGACCAGACAGGGGTCAGGGCTGCCAGTGGATATCAAGACAGATAAAAACAAAAAGACAAAGAAGATAAAGACCTCCCGGGCCTTCAGGACCACAGTTGGTGCTGCCCTGTGAAGATCTAGTGAACTCCCGACTTCATCTTCAGCAGCCTCCTGGACATCAGCCTGGACAGCCCACAGGCCCCTCCAGTAAAATCATATTATCTTCCCCCAGCACCCACTCCCTCCCCTCCCCACCGCCCTGTGACTGAGCTCATCCCTTAGTCTCCTGCTCTCACCAACTTTGCCTCTGAATTCTACCCTTCCAGGCCCATTGGTCCCCTGTAGCCAGGGAGCGCTTTGTAAACCCAGAGCTGATGGTGGCACTGCCCGGTTTGATCTTTCTCTCTCTCTCTCTCTCTGCCTTAAAAAATGTCCTCTGCATCCTGCTTTCCCCACATTCTTCACCCTCACCCTTACACCTTGCCCCAGGCAGACTTCCTCACTGAGGGACCCCCAGGATTTTCTCAGCTTGGCCCTCAGGCCCCATTCAAACCCCAGTCCCCACCACTGGCCTCCCTGCGCCTGTCTCGGCACTTCTCACCAAGGGCTGTCTCTGTCCCCATCTGTCTCCCCACCATGCCTGAGTCTCCTGGGACCAGTTCTAATCTGTCTCCAGGTCCCCAGCCCCAGCACAGTGTCTGGCAGAGTGGAAAGGAGGCACAAGAAGAGGTTTGTAGAATGAATAAATAAATGGAACAGGGGAAAGAAATAGAGGGAAAGGGACAAGTGGAGACATTAGGGATAGAGGTAGTAACCATCGAGGAACTAGGGGACAGAGACGGGGATAGAAAACACACCCAAAGAGAGACTCTGACACCCACACAGGCCCAGAGGCGAGGCCGGGAGTCTTCAGTGGCAGGAAAGGGAAAGCACAGCGGAGCCAGCACTGAGCCAGGGCAGGAGCTGCCAGGAGACAGCTGAGGAGACATAATTGGATCAGAGACAACTCTGCTTCTGCAGTGAGGGGGTGTGACTCACATACACAGAGTAAAGCCAGACACAGAAACACACAGTCTCACACTCAGGCACAGACACAACGATAGGCACATACACACATCGCATGCGGACTGACTAAGCCTTGGCAGGTGCCTGCCCTGGGCTGTCACCAGGCAGGAAAAGGGGCATGGAGAACCAGACCTCTCTCCAGGGGGCACTCATAGTCTACCAGCTGAGGGCCATTCACACACATGGTGGCACGCAATGCAGACCACACACAAAAACACGGATACAGAACCCTCAACCCCCATCGCATTATCCTGTCCTCACAGCACACGACCAACAGCTGGTATCTCATTTAGTCATTTGCTTCTGTTTTGCTTGGCTCCCCCTCAAGATGCAAACCCCATGACAACAGAGTCTGATCTGTGTGGTTCGATGCTATGTTCCTGGACAAAACACAATGCTTGGCACATAGTATGTACTCAATAAATGTGTAGAATCAATGAATCATGCATGAATACTTAAGACACACAAGAGAGCACTATCCCCTCTGACTATCAGGCCTCTGCCTCGGGACTCCCCACCTCCCCGACCAGCTCCAGAGCCCAGGTGATCTGGAAGGAGGTGGTGAAGGGGATTTCAGAGAACCAGTGCCAGACAAGCTTCGTGACATGAGACCCAAAGGATGAGATCAAGTAGCCCATGCACCACAGTGGAGACCTCTCATGGGAGTCACCGCCTACCTCCTACATATGCAGACACTGTGCACCTGCCCCGCGACATAAGGATTCTAGAGAGACATCAGAGGTGGCACGTACCTGCCTTCAGGGAGCCCGGGCTGAGAGGCAGGAAGGCAGTGATATGCTAAAGCCCAAGAGAACTGGACCAACTGTCCCGTGCCGCCTGCCTCCAGTTCTCTTCAGTGACAGGTGGGAGGACTCTGTATTTGGCATGGGACCCTCCATGCCCATGTTTTGGAGACTCCGGAGACCCCAAAGCATCAAGGCCAGCCCAACCATGCCAAAAGGGATAAAGAGAACAATGAGAAAGGTAGGGACATGGCCATCCTGACACCTGGTCTGAGCTGGCCTCCCCCAACCTGTTGCCACAGCACGATCATCTACCCAGGTCGGGGCAGAGGTGAAGGACGAGGACCGGAATAGATTTCTGTCCCCATCTATGTTCAGTGGCAACCTGGCACGCAGGCCTGTGGCCACTGGCCCCTCATAACAATCTGGAGCAGCCCTACCAAGGCCCCAGGTCCTCACAGAGTGCCAGGCTCCCGGAGTCATGGCACTCACAGCTCTGGCTCCAGGTGGCCCAGTCAGGCATAGAGACACAGGGGAAGAAAGAAGACCCAGCTGTCTCCAGGACTCACTCCTTTCTCTCATCTCCTGAAACTTTAAAGACTCTCAGCTGGAAACTGAGCTGGGGCTCGTTAAAGTTTAAAAGCCTGAGCCTGGGGACCTAGGTGTGGAAGGCCCAGAGCCAGCCTGGGGATTGAGGGTTCTTCTACTCCCAGCAAGGACCCCCACCCCATTCCTAGGGCAGGCATGGGGTGGGGAGGCTACCCATCCCTATCTTCTTACATCCCAGATGGCACCACACTTCGCAATTTGCACATGGCAGGGTTATGCTATAATTACTACGTCCCCTCTATTACCTCCCCTAGATCTCCCTAGATGCCTGGAGCTCTAGTTGCAGTCCCTACAGCCCCTGCTTTAGAGTAGGCTTGGTGCCTCTGCCTAGACATGCACGGCAGCAGCATCTTCCCCCTCTCCTTCCACTCCCCTCCCTGGCACACCAGGACCTCTAAGCTCCAAGGTCAGGTGCCTAGTCTAGCTCTCTAATCCTCTCCAGCATCCACACTCAACTCCTTGCGGTTCTCCAAATGTGCCTCCCTGTCCTCCGCCTCTGGGCCTTGGTGCAGCTGTCCCCCATGGGGGAATACAACACTCCTGATGCTATCAAACTTGTGCTCCTCATTCTCCGCCCAATTCCAAAGGGATCACCTGAACTCCTGTGAAGCCTTCCCGGGCTTCCAAGACCTGTGGGTTTCCACAGCTCCTGTGACAAGGGTCTGTCTCACCACCCAACTGAGAGCACTCTGAGGGCAGGATCTGATTCCCTGCTGTCCCCTGCCTCCAGCCAGGTAGAGAGGCTATCAGGAGATGTTCACTGAATAAGAAAATGAATAAATGAGTGAGTGAATGAATGAATGAATGAATGAAATGTGCAAAGACAGGCGGAGCAGCACTGCTGTCCACATTTGACTGAGGAGGAGGATCCTGATGCCTAGGTAGGGGCAACTTGCTCAGGGCCACAAAGCCAGGATCTCGATCCTGTGCTCTTTCACCTGTTCCTCAATTTAATGAGTCACCTCCACCAGGAAGGCTTCCCTAACACCACCAGCCACCTTTGACCTTTCTTTTCTCTGAGCTCTCTACCTCAAAGTCCAGCTCTGGGAGCATCTTCCATGAGGACAGTGTGAAACTACTTCTTCCAATTACCCCCCCTGCCAAATCAGAAGTAGGACCAGCCAGGGCAGGGGTCCTCAAGGCCAACCCCGGACTCAGAGTTCCCATATTGGGGCCTCTATTGACACAGACCATCAAGGCCTTAGCTATCCACCTTTACCCTGTGTCCAGCAGGGCAGCCTCCTGAACTTGGCCTAAGGTTAAAATGTCTTCTACAGATGGGGAAACTAAGCCCCAGCAGGGGCAGAGGACAAGCCTGTACCTGATCTCAACTAGTCTCAAGTCCTAAACCCATTAACTCCTACCCATGCCACCGCAGATAAGAAAACAGACCTAGAAAGGCTAAAGTGACCCCCAAGGTCACACAATAAGGACTGGGCTCTTGCCCAGCTGGGTCCCCTCCAGGGTGCCCTCCCACAGTGACACGGCACAGGGAGACCCAAGGACAGAGTGCGAAAATAAGTTGTGAGCCCCAGGATCCTGGACACAAATCAGGCCCATGTATCAGGTTCCACATCTGCTCAATGGGGTTAATGAACCCTACTCTACAGGACTTGATGAGAAGACATAAAGTAAGCACCTGGCCCTGCCCCCACCTTCCCCAGAACCCTTTGGAGTCCCACAGATACTTGAGTGATGGGGGAGAGAATGGGGCACTGAGCAGGGCATAGGCGGATGGGACCTGTGGTGTGGACAGGGAGACAGGGCTGGGAGGGGGCGTTAGAGCTTCCTCCTAGGGGAAGAGGAGGGGATGCAGGACAGGAAGTCAGAACAGACAGGTCCCCACCGCCCAGCTTCCTGTGGCAGGAGGAACTTCAGGTTCTCAGCCACACTCCCCCAAGAGACCACCCCTTTCCAAGCCCCTCAAGGGTTCTGCCCACACAGCCTGTTCCTGTTGCAGGCCCAGGCTCCCGCTAAGCCCCACCTCTGCCTCTGTGAACATGTGCGCTGGCAGCAGTTAGGAGGTCACCTGGATTGTCTGTTCTCTCTCAACTAGGGTCTGAGGAAGGGTTTAGGCCTCCTTCTCGGCCTCTAGGCATGCAGTAGCTATCAGGAGGCCTGAGCACATGGCATCTGGGGCAGGGCTGGCCAGGCCATGTCATCTCCATCTGTCCCCCTGCTCCTTATCTCTCCCCCATAGACCTAGGCACTGAGTTCAGAGGTCCTTGGAGCCGGGAGGAGTCAATGCACAGATGGACAAGCAGCCCAGAGACGAACAGGGACATGCCTAAGGTCACACACAGCAAGAGGACACCACAGTCAGGACTGGGCCTGGGTTGGTCCTGCTTGAATGACTGACACAACGTCCAGGCTTTCCATTTCTCACGCCACTAAGGGTGCCGTGGGGAAGCAGGCCTGGGCTTTGACAGCTGAGCTCAGGTTCCAAGCTGCCCTTGCATGCACCCAGGATCCACGTTCAGCGTCAGCCTCTGGTCCCAGGCCTGGACTCTCGGGACCAGTGTTGGCCTCCTGTCCAGCCCACAGAGCACAGTGCAGGCCTGGGGCCAGGCCAGGCTGGAGGCCAGGAGGGAGGGAAAGGCTAGAGGTGGCTCCAACAGCCCCTTTCCTTTGTCCTTGCTCCTGCTGCTGGGCCCAGAGCCATGGTGGCATCCAGAGATCTCTGGACACAGGAGTTTGGGGAAGAGAAGGAAATCAATCAGGTAAATAGGTAGGTGGAGACACCCCTGTCCCTATCACGAGCACGGGGCATGTCCAGGGGCAGCAGAGAGGTGAGGGGAGGGGGAGCAGCTTCCACCTGCTGTATGACCTTGGTAGGCCACTCCCCTTTGTGGGCTTCAGCTTTGTCGTCTATCAAACAAGAAAGGGATGATGAGAACATCACGTCCTTCAGTGCTTCAAAGAGTTATTGACAGGCTTAAAGGCCACAGGGCTGCCTAAGGACGTGAGCCATGCAGAGGGGGCAGGGGACCTGGGGTCAGGCTGGCCGGGCTCCACTTCTCCACTTCTGTCCAGTTTCACAGTTGCTGTGTGACCACAGGCAAGTGACACTGCCTCTCTCAGCCTCAGTTTCTTTGTCTGTAATGTGGAGAAAAGCCTTCTACTGCCCAGGATGACCTGAGGGTAAAATGGATGATGAAAGAAATACTTGGCTCAAAGCAGGGGCTATTATCAGAAATAGGACTAGTTGTATGGTACCCTGGAGTCCTGGAATCTTGGGAATGGGAAGCTCAGAGTTCCATCTGCTGTGCCAAGAGGAACAGGAATAGGGGCTGACTCCTGAGGATGCCCATGACCAAGGTGCCAGTTTCCTGCCTGGGCCCAGGCTCTGCTCACCACCTCCACTGTAGGGAGCAGAGCTGAGGGGCAGCAGGAAGAGCAAAGGAAGAGGATTAAACAGGAAGACTAAACACATCTGGCTCTAGGCCTGATCTGCTAGGACTTGGCTGTGTGACCCTGGGCTGGCCCCTGTCCCTCTCCGGGCCTCAGGATCTTCCTCACTTGCAGCCCAGCATGACAAGAAGGAGAGTGAGTATGAAACAGGGTTTGCAAAGTGTCCTCTGGCACCTCCAGTCTCTGTTCAGTCTCAGAAGAAAGTAAGGCCAGAGTACTGGCTGTTGCCCACAAACCCCAGTTTTTTCCCAGTTCCTTCTGCCTCCAAGGAAGGCCACCTGACAAGTCTGATCTGCCCACAGGGGGTCTGTTGTGATAGCCTGGCCCCCAGACCTGCTACCTCTAGCCCTGGGCTGGGTTGGGTTTATTCATTAACTAAACCAGAAGGGGGAGGCAGCTCCACCCTGTTGACAGAGGGTGGTATTACCTTCCCCTCCTCTCCCCTCCCCTCCCCTCTGGAGAGCCAGCCCCAGGGGGAGCCTACACTTTCAACCCCCTGCACACTGCCAGCCTTAAAACTTTGTCAAGTCACAGTTGGGTTCCCTTGCAGCCACCTTGCTCACCTTTCATTCACTTTGTTCCTTATTCTCTTCCTCCTTCCTTCAACCAACATCCCTGACCTCTCTGCATTGGGTGCTGCGGGGAGGAGCTGCCCTCCCCTTGTCTGCTCCTCAGGCTCACACTCAGGGCAGGCCCTTGAAAAAACCCCAGCCCAGGGTCCTCAGGACTGCACAGAGGCCCAGAGGGGCGGGCACACGCAAAAACCCAGAAAGAGTCAGATGGTCAAGGTGGATACAGAGTCACAGAGGGAGAAAGAGAAGGTAGGAATAGCAAGCCAGTCATGTGGCACTGCAAATGATCAAGGCAAAATGAAACAGAAAGGGTCACAAGAAAAAGTCAGACAGCACAGGTCCTAGTATGAGGTCAGGATGCCCGAGATACGTCACAGACCTGGTCTCGAGCACGAGAGGGGCCTTCCTAAAAAGAGTCCAGTGTCCTGGCAACAGGAATGCAATCCCCACCTACTCCAGGAGAGCAGAAGGGAGAGGAGGCAAGGAAAGGGAGCAAGGGCACAGCATACTGCCAGGAGCCCTCCTAGTGTCACCTTTGAAATGTGGCACTCACAGCAATGCCAAATACGCTGGGGTCAGCTACTGAAGTAGCTCCTAGACCAGAGTCCTCACCAGCCTCTGGCCCATCGGTACCATCAAACCCCAAGCCTCCCTGTTAGGGAAGAACGAGTAAAATCATGGGGCTGTGAGGAGTGGGAAGACGGCTATGAGTGGCTGATACGCCTGCACTGCCCTCTCAGCTGTCTTCCTTGAGCCTTCTTCCCTTGTCCTCTCCTCCCCCAGCCTGTCCCTAGCCTGGGCCCGTGCAAACGTTGCCTTCAGGACCTACCAGCCACATTCTGAGCTCCTGCCAGAGACTTGAGGAGCAGCCAGGGAGGGAAAGAAAGAGCAGGGGCTCTGGCAGGAAGGACTCAGATCCTTGGCACCCAAGGGTGCAAAGAATAGGGCAGGAGATTCAACTCAAGCTGACAGAACCAGGAATTATGGAGAAAAGGAGCCAGTTTCCAGCCTAGGGTGACTCAGGTCAGGGGCCAGATGGAGGCCTGTCAGGCTAGGGGTTCCCTGAGGGAGACCACTCTCCTGTAGGGGCTTGGCAGCAGCCCTCTTCTAGAGTGGACAGGGACATGCCCCATGCCCTGGTTCCAGCTGAGTGAGCCACAGGGAGTCACATCCCCTCTCCAGGTCTTGGTTGGCCCATCTGTGCAGTGGGAGCTTGGCCCAGCAGACCGTCCTTCCTCCTGGTTCCTGGCAGGAGACTTTCCAGGGTCAGGTGCACCCCCAGGCGTCTGAGGCTGGGAGGCAGGACCAGAAGACGCTGCCAGAGAGGCAGGATGGGTGCAGTGGAGGCTACAGGTGCAGTAAAGCAACCCTACCTTGATCTTGTGCAGAGTCCGATCCATCTCCACAGCCTGCACCCACACAGACACACCGGCCTTGCTGTAGGTCAGGTTCCAGCCCACCTCGGCCTCGCACTCTGACCGGAAGCTGCGGAAGTCCTGGTCGTCAGGCACCTGGACACTTTCGCGGCCCAGAACCGGCCGAGACCCTTGGGTCTCTGTCGAGGCCGTTGGCTTCTCCATGGGGACCGCGGGCAGGCCCGGCCCTGGTCCTGGTCCGGCTCTCCTGGGTCCTCCGCGGAGGTTCCGACTACGTCGTCGACGCGGCTGCAGATGCTGACGCCACCTTCCTGGGACCTGCAAGACCGGTTTGGGGACAGGAGTCAGTGCGCTGGGGGCCCGGGTGGGGCTTCTCGGGGTCCTGGACTGGTGGGTAGAGCTGGAGGTGGCCAGGGCTCCCCCTCCCCGGGCGAGAGCGAACGGGCACCAGGAAGTCGCCGGGCCACCCCCCGAGGGGTGACTCCGGACCTCCCCGGGGCCGGCGTGGGTTTGCGGATCCGGAGCGGGTGGCCCGCGGGAGGCCGTCGGGACCAGAGGACCCGAGGTGACTGAGGCTCCGGGGGGCTCCGCGCAGCGACGGCCGGACCGGCTTAACTAACTCCGCAGCGCCGCGGGCGCCGGATGCGCGGGGAGCGGCGGCGCCGGGTCGCTCACCTGTGTCCGCCGCTCGGCCGGGGCCGCCGGGGCCGGGGCGCGAGTGCGTCCTCCGCCACCGCCGCCGCCGCTGCCCGGGCGACCGGGGGCCGCGCGGGGGCTCGGGGGGAGGAGCAGTGGGTCCCGCCGCCCGGCCCCGCCCCGCCCGCGCCCCCCACCCCGGGTGCCCCCTCCCCCCTCCTCCCTCCGGGCTCGGCTCGGGGCTCCCGGCTCCCGCGCCGCGCTCGGTATTTTCCAGGCTGCGGAGGTAAAGCTGACAGGGCTTCGAGCCCCGCCCCGCCCCGCCGGGTCCTAGCGCCCGCCCCGGGAGGGGACCCGGCTGGAGAGGGGGGCAGTCCTTGGGCAGAGGGACTGGGGACCCGGCGAGGAATGCTTGGCCAAGATAAAGTGGGCGCTCAGAGGAAGCGCGCAGAGGTGCTAGTGAGAGATTCTGGAAGTTAATTGTGAACCCCTTCTCTGTCCCTGCTCACCTCCACAGGTGAGCGGGCACGGTCTCTCGCACAGATCCAAAAATGGGCACGCGCCCCCACGAACAGTCAAGAGACCTACTCGCAGGGATGACAGCCCCAAAGCAAGTCAGATGGGCCTACAGCTTGCAATTCCAATGACCCAGAGCACATCAAACCTAAACACACCCAACCCAGCGGAGTGTACAAACCTAGATGGAATTTGGCCTAAGCAATTTAAAGGTTCAAGGTTCACAGGCTGGCCAGACTTGGACAAAATCGCCACTTTTGTCTCATTTCGACCTGGGAGCTTTAACCAGGATCCCTCCTGACTCTTGGATCATTGTCTACAGTCCCCACCCCATCCCAGTTCAACAGCACAGACAAATCTCCCAGGGAGTGGATTAGGTCAACAAGTGCACCAGCTCTTATGTCCTGGGGCTCCCCTGTCCCTGTCCCAGGGGAGCTAGCCAGAGCTCCATAGCCTCTGGAAAGATTTGTCAGCCACCTGCCCCCTGGGCCCTAGTGCCAACTCTGCCTCCATCTCCGTGTGAACTGAGGCCAGGAGAGAACTTCTCCAAGGCCAGGCAAGGATGAGTGTATTGGCCGGTCCCTGTGACTGGCACTGGGCCACAGAGGGCAGGGAGAGCCTGTGGTGAACTCTCCAGGATAGGCAGCTAGAAGGGCCCAGTAAGCACCCACCACCGGCTCAGCATCGGCATGAATTCATTGCCATCTTGACCACAGCCCTGGTCTCAGCCTCCTCTACCCAAGACTCCTTGCTCTGCCCTGCCGCCCCCCTTCTCTCTGGGCTTTGGTTTCCCATCTACAGGAGGAGGGAATCAAAAGGCATCTCCTAGCCCCTGTCATCCAGAGCTCTGGGTGGAACAGCTTTTCTTACAAGTGCTAAGAGAAAACGGAGGAGTCAACATGGTGGGTTCACAAATAGAGGTGTTTCTTCCTAAAGTCCTCAAGGCTCTGAGATGTTTGTAAATCAGGTCCAATTTTTAAAATGAGCTGGAGAGAGCAGACAGTCATGACAGCAAGGGACCCCAAAGGGCAATTCTGCAAAGTGAATCCTGTAAAATGAGTTGCATGTCCCCATGAGGTCTAAGTGATGGCCTTAGATCTCTGCGCCTCCCATCTGTAGTGTGGGAAGTGGAGTCAGATTATCACCCCCCCTCTTCGTCACCCACACTCTTTAGAAGTGTCTGAGAATAAGTAGATGGCAGGGGGCTGGCACTCGGCTTGGGCGCCCCAGGCTCTGACTCTCTGATCTACCTCCTTTGCCCCTGGCCCGACTCTACCCAGGTCCTCGCCTTCCCCAGGCCTCAGTGACCCTGACACTTCCAGGCTGCTCTGTGAACTGCAGCCTCCGGGATCAGCCACAAGGAAAAGAGATGACAGTACTGGCCTGATACTTCCTGTCTTCAGGGCCCCAATAACACATATCCCAGTGAACAGGAGGCACCAAAGTACTAAACTTCTCGTGCCCACCATTCAGTCCAGGGGAAAGATCAGGCTAGTTGACAGCAGGAGGTGGCAGAGCAAACTGACAGAATGACCTCCCCACCCCAGAGGGCTGCATCCCAAGAGAAGACAGACCTGGGGAAGTACAGATGGCAAGAACCAAATCATCACGCACATCCAAACCCAGATTAGTCAAAATGAATCTTCTGGGTTTTGGGTCAGTAAAAGTGGGTGTCCTGGCACCCCTCGGCTCAGGCAGCCATGCTAGGCTCATCTTTGCATCCTGAGTTCAGACCAGACTAGCTGGCCAGGGGGTAGGCAGAAAGGCCTCACTCCATCCTACTCATTATTTTGCCCTACAAGCCCCCCCCAGGGAATTCAGGCATCCCTGGCTCCACTGCTCTTGACAGCCTCTTGAACATGACAAAGATCCATAATGCTGTCTCACAACACCCCTGAGCAGCAGAGATAAGGGCCTGCTGCAAGAGAGTAGACAAGTGACCCAGGAGGGGTGGGAGGGAGTCTAGGGGTAGAGTCTGGAGAGGAGTCCTAGTCCCACGCCTGTCTCCCACTGCCTGGCAATAGACCTGGGTTCAAATTCTGGCTTTACCATTTCCCAGCTGTGTAACCCAAAGCAGGTGACATGCCCTCTCTGAGCTTGTTTTATCATCTGGAATTATAATACCTTTCGAGAAGGTATTATTGCAATGGAGAGTTGTACAGGTGCCACTTTCACTCCTAGATAAGTTACCCAGAATATAACTGGAGGGGTGATGTGGAGCAGGGAAGAATGTATTATCAAAAATGTGTGGTTCCAACAAAAAGTAGTAGGGTAACATCTTGATATGGTTGGTAAGATTCTCATGAAAGATTAAACGGTAGAAAAGGTTGGCAAAGCCGGACCCCTGTTCTGCCCATTCAGCCTTCTGCCCCAGACGGGGCGCTCTCCGCAGTGGATGGAGTTGCCACAGTGGATGAGCCCCAGGACAGAGCCCAGGTCTGCCTGCACTTTGGGTCCCAGCTCCAGAAAGGGCATCGCTCAGCAGGAGCAAGGGTGGGTATAGAAGGTGAGAGTGTGTATAAAAAGATGTTAAGCAAACTGAGAAGCATCTTGGGAGTGTGAGGAACCATTACCCAGGGCACTGAGCAAGCCTGGGTCTTACACGTGCCCCTTGCAGGGCCAGAGAGAGCAGCTGAGGCTGTGGGAGGGCCCTGAATCACACAGAAAGTCAGAGCCTTTTGGAGGACTTCTAGTTCCTCAGCACCATGACTCCAGGAATGGGGGTCAGGGGGCCATCCAGAGAGATTCCCACCAGACTGTTCACTGGCCCAGACAGCTGTTGAAACAGTTTAGGGGTACCTGCCTGGAGCCACCCCTTGACCTGGTCCTTACCACTCACCTCAGGTTCCTGCACCAGATCTAAAGTTATCTGGCCCTACCCCTCAGGTGGAGAAACACAGGCCCAGCTAGCAGGGACAAGCAGAAATAAAAACCCAGGTCTCCTGGCTCCTAACTTGAGGATCCTGTCCCCCATGATACACCACCCCTTCCACTTACCTGCAGGGAGCTTGGTGCAGTCACCCTTCTCTCAGCTTCAAGATTCAGCCTCCTCCTAGCGACTCCCACCCTGTTCAGTGTCCCGGATAATGGGGGCCCTGCATGACTTGACTTGTTCCTAAGTGCCACCCCTACTCACCATCTAGCCAGACAGATAGATAGTACCTCAATCACCCCTCTGGGAAATGAGAAGGCCCCCAGTGGCCCCTTCTCCCCCACCCCTCCTTGAAAGTTACTTTATCTGCCAGTTTGGGTGGAGCAGATTCCCAGGTTGTCCAGGGAAATGAGGCAGCATCCTGGGGGCACTGTTCTAGAAGATGAGACAGTGACTTGTGTGATGTCACCAGGAAGCAGCAGGGTGGATGGGTAGTTCCACAGGCCCTCTGGAAAGGTCCTGGGCCTTGAGAGGCATGTGTCCTTTACAGGGTAGTCAGAATATATCCCAGTCTCACGGGGACCAGGATCTAAGTGTTTACCCAGGGTGGGTCTCCTGGCCCTGCTGGGCCCCACTGAACAAACAGCCCAATTCTGCTCCAAGAGAGCTTCAAAAGGCCCAGGAAGCTACAGTCACCCGGTCACTCACATTGCCCACATCCTCACTCCTCCTGGTGACACTGACACAGCCATATACTGACACCCTGGTGTCCTATCACAGATACACACCATCGTGGTCTCACACCTGGCCAGCCCAACACAGGTACCTGTGTGTACGTGGTCATGCCCAGCACTAGGGTGAGATGTCAAAGAAAATACAGGGTGGCTAGTGAAATTTTAATTTCAGATAAGCAACGAGTAACTTTTTACTACAAATACATCCTAAATATTTGGTAAATCTGGCAATCTTACACCTCAGGCACTGTCACACCCATGTCACACAGCCTGAGGCACCATGCAGTCACCTGCCAGTTCCCACACAGACTCGGGTGTGCAGACACAACTGGGAACACGCACACTGCATCCCAGGAATGGGGGTGGGGATAAACCGTCAGTGTGCACACACACCCAGCCGTGCACTCCTCAGGGAAGAGGCACGGGGCCAGGCTAGGTCTTTCCTACTCATTTTGTCTCTGCCTCACAACAAACAGCCTTAGGTGGAAGGTTGGGCAGAGATCACTAGACCCACTGGACAGCTAAGGGAAGTAAAGTCCAAGAAGAAACAGAACCTATCAGAGGCATGCCAGCAAGTGACCCCCTAGGCACAGGAAGTAAAGCTCTGCCTAAGGCCAGGCTTGTCCCCGGGTGTGTCCAAGCACAGCACTCAGCCAGTGGAGCCTCCCAGACAAGCCTCAGCAACAGCCCATGCCTCAGTCCCCACGCCTGGGGGCTTCAGGAGTGGACGCTTGATCTCTCCCATCACCCGAAAGGTGAGCCCGAGCTCTCCCCAGAAGCCTCTCAACTTTCAGGAGGTGAAAATGTCCTGAGTCAGGGCAGTAAAGACCCAGCTTTGAGAATAAAGAAGGAACCAAAAAAAGGAAGTTGTGTGGGCTCCTGTAAAGGGACCATTGTTTCTGGGCTGGAGTTCTTGCCTGCTCTGATAGAAGAAAGCCTGGACAAAACCAGGTATGGTGGTGCATCCCTATAATCCCAGTACCTGGGAAACCGAGGCAGAAGAATCACTGCAAGTTCCAGGCTAGCCTGGGCTACATAGTGAGTTCAAGGTTAGCCTGAACTACAGAGTAAGACTCTTGTCTCAAAAAACAAAACAAAAAACCAAAACAAAAGGCCTAGACAAGCTGAAGACATTCACAATGTCCCTACCCAGCCAGCCTAAGCACAGAGGCTGTGGAAGAGCCTGCAGTAGGCAGACGGATCTGGTACCTCGGACAGGGAGTTCTAGGGCTGCGCTGACACAGCAACTGAACTAAGTTCCTGCAGATGCCACTGTCAGCAGGAGACCCAGCGCATGGCGGGAGGGGGTCATCCAGGCCTGGGGCCCTCTCCGAGGGGAAGCCCCTGTGCTCTTGCACGAGCCCTGCCCACCTGCACCTCTCTAGGCCGTTCTCCTGTCAGAGAGGTAGTGCTTGGGAGGGCTTCTCACAGGCCAGTTGTGAAGTCCTGCACGGTGGCGGCAGGGTGGGGGGGTAAATTTCTCCCTCCTTCAAGATTGGGGGTTTCCTGGACGGTAGGACCCTGCAAACCCCAGAGGACAGCGCCAGGGTTCTGGGTCCAGGAACTGGAGGATGGGCAGGGGAGAACGGGTGAGGAGGCCTGGCAAATGGGGTAAAGTACCCAGCTCAGCAGTACGGGGAAACGGCTTGGGCCAGGGAGCCAGGCTGTCTGGGTTATAAACTCTTATTGAATGTGCGATCTAGAGCACATTACTTAACCTCTCTGTGTCTCAGCTGTCCTACTTCTAAGACAGGTAGACTAAGAGGATTTCCGTTGTTACCAGGAGGTGGTGAGTTACTGTACACAGCATGCTTAGCTCAGGGCCTGGCCCACAAATGACCAGTACATGCCACAGCTGTGTCAGTTCTTGTCCCTTGAACCTCCTTACCCCCAGGTCTGGCATCTGTCCCCAAGTCACAGCCTCCTTTGTTCCTCCCTCTTCTGACCTGGGTTAACCTCGAGCCTAAAAGTGAAGTGGAAGTGGGTACAAAGATATCTTATGGCTCTTTCTCACCCCCTCAACTCCAAGAGGAGCTACAAGAGTCCTGGCGGGGACCCCTGTAGGAGGCCTTCACTCAATCGCATTAGTTTCTTACTTCCACATAGCCTCTCCTCAGTGTCTAACAACTGGAAACCAGCACAGCAGTAGGGCACAGGGAGCCTGGCCATGCCAAGTCAGAGGGCTGCACAGTACTGAGATGTTCACGGCCCAGGGGCTAATTCCCAGGACCCTTGTGAAAGGCATGTGTGGGGTGTTTCCTGGGGACTCTGTCTAAGAAAGGAGCCGAAGTCTTTTCCCTGGGTTAAGTTTCATTATGGGGGCAAAAGCTGCCCCTGAAAGAGGCCTATGGCAAGCTCAGCTGCCATGTGGCACTGCTGTTTGGGGAATTCCTGCCAACTACTCTACTCCTTCCTGCCCTGAGTCCCTGGTGCTCTGGGTCATGGGTCTCTCCAAGTCCTCCTAGAGGAAGGCTGCATCCTTCAGCACCTTCTAAATTTAGGACTTGGGCTCTGTGACTCATTCCTGAATCTGCTTTGCTCCCTCTTCCAGGAGTGTGCTCCCATGGTATTTTTATCCCTTGCTGCCTCAGACTGATTAACAAGCCCTAGAATCCCACAGAAGCCACACACCGAGACGAGCTCTCTGCTCCCACTTGCCCCAGGTCAGCTCTGGGCTTCACTCTGACCAGGTCCTACGTTCTTTCTCTCCTGACTTCTGCCTCCCTGTTCCAAGCAGAGTCCACACACCTGGGAGGGGCGGCCACACTGGGGGCTGCTTCCAAGCAGGACTGTGATGGCAGTTGGGGGAGAAGAGTGAAGCAAAGCTAGGGTGCTGAGCAGAACCATACCTGAAGTCAGGAAGCTGGGTTCTGGACCAGAATCCCTCCATCCTCAGTGTAGGGCTCTTAGTGAGGTGTTCATTTGTGTGCGTGTGAGGGGCATTTGTTTGGTAAATGCTCAGGCTGGTCTTGAACTTGCAATCCTCCTGCCTCAGCCTTCCGGAATGCTGGGATTATGGGTGTGCACCAGCATGCCTGGTTCCAGGTAAACTCTCTACCTCCTTGGGCTTCCCACTCTCCTCCGTAAATAAGGGGTTTGAACCAGACTTCCATTAGGGAGGCTTGGACCAAAGCTGAAATTACCACTAAGCCAGGCCCCCAATTTCAAACAGGGTGGGGTGGGGTGGTGGATCTGATGTCTGGGGGAGTCCTGTCTCCCACTCAGGCTGCCCCCAACTCCTGCTCCATTCAGGGTAAATATAGTGCAAGAACCTGATGTCAGCCTTCCTAGACGTCTGGTCTGCAGAGAAAAAGTCATGTATAACCCCACACTGTACAGTGGTTGGAAAGAGCCCAAGGTCTTGTTCTGGTTTGTCCAGGCCTGCTACGTGCAACTTTGGGCAAGAATCCCCTTAACTCTGGGCCTCAAGTTGTAGGGAAGAGAATCATATATGTGTGAAGGTGTCAACACTCAGACAGCTCTTCCCTGCCCGGGCTTCTGGGGCCGGGGGAGAAGATGGTGGCCTAGGTCCCTCCTTGACTCCCAGAAATGCAGGAACAGGAGCACAGTGTGGAGGTAGCAGGGAGGTTGGCCATCCTGGGGCTGCTGCATCTCCACCCCTGTCTGGTTAGAAGACAATCCCATCTGCCTCAATCTGCCTTCCCAAGGAACAGCATAGCCAATAAGCACTTGGCATGTACCTAGTGCCGTTCTATGCACTAAACAGGTCTTTACTCACTGAATTTATAGCTAAACCTCAAG
This sequence comes from Hystrix cristata, assembly GCA_004026905.1. Taxonomy (NCBI): domain Eukaryota; kingdom Metazoa; phylum Chordata; class Mammalia; order Rodentia; family Hystricidae; genus Hystrix; species Hystrix cristata. Next base: position 46,066 of record PVJO010002809.1, on the reverse strand, counting down.
ACAGCCCTGGATAAGGCTTACCAACCCCACTTTACAGACATCTGGAGGCAGAGAGAGGGATAGTGACTCACTCAGGGTCACAGCATGAAGTCACTGGGAGGGCTGGGGAGAAACCACATCTGACTGCAATCCTGACTTTCATTTGCTACCCCAAAGAAGCTCTTCTCAGAGTATACATTAGACACTCAATAAATGTTTGATGAAGATGTTTGATCACTGCCATGTAATGGAAAGATCCCTATCCTAGTCCAGCTCCATCCCAACTCCTGTGTCTCCTTAAGAGAGTCCTTTTCCTTCCTAAGCCTCAGTTTCCCTGGCTGAAAAATAGAAAGGATAAGTGAAGGTCCAGATAATTAGATATTTATAGGTGGGAAGGATCTTGGATTTCTATGTCTATAAAAAACCTGCTTTTCCTGACTTGCTTGAAGAGTCCTAATCTGCAACCAAACATAAAGGTCCCCCAGCTCCTTAGCCCAGAGAGCACTCCAGAGAGAAACAACTGCCTACAGCCAACTCCACTGCTACAAGGGATAGAGAAAAGTCCACTTCCATATTCGAAATTGCATGATTCTGCATGTGGCAAGGTGTGTACATGGTGCCATCTCACTCCTCCATCTGCTCCAGTGGCTTCTATAGCCTTGCTTCCTCTGATCACCCAGGCCAGCCCTGATATCACCTCTAACTGCCAGTCACTGGCCTCAAGTGGAGTCACATGGGCACCCAATGCCTCCAAGGCTCAGAACAGAGCCCGGTGCCCTCCCACTCCTTTCCAGAATCTGTCCGTTTAGTGTTACCCTTATTTGTCACACCCGGGCTCTTGCCCTCACCAAGGTCACTTGCCTGAGAAGCAGGGTCTGTATAGCTTTAGCAACACTGTTTTCTTCCTCTAGGATGCTCCAGATCCTCCTCAACTTCCTGATCAGTCATCTCAACAGGCCAAGGTAGGGCGGGAGAAACGCTGGCATCAGGGATTTTCCCAGGCCCTCAGGGTACATCTGTCTCTCTAAACCCGAGTCCAACAGACGCTGATCCTTGAGGTGTAAGGATGGGCTCCAAGCCAGGCATGGTGGCACATGTCTATAATCCCAGCACTTTGGAGGCTGTGGCAGGAGGATCTCCGTGAGTTCGAGGCCAGCCTGGGCTACATAGCGAGTTCAAGGCTAGCCTGAACTACACAGCAAGAACTATATAGCGCTGTTTCAAAAAGCAAAACAAAACAGGAAGGGCTCCAGGCTCGAAGGCTTTAGCCCTTCCTCATAAACTGCTGAATTTTGGGGCGAGCCCTTGCTACTTTTGGGGCCCTCAGTTTTGTAATTTGCAGAAAGAGGAAATGGGTCTCTCTGCAATCCCCTAACTAAATAATCTTTTGCATTTGCAGACTGCTTGGGAATTTCATTTTCACCCCCGGATCTCATCTGATCCGCCCAACACCTCAATAAAGGTAATCCCGTTTATAAATGAGAGAGCCTATGTTCCCAAGGGAACAGAATTACCCAAGTCACACAGCAAGGCAACGCCAGAGGTTGGGCTAGACTCCAGGGATCCCCCTGATCCTTCTCTGGTGCTCTACACTGTGACGCTGGGGCTCCAGCTGACTTTCTCGGACTTCTTGTCCCATTTGTTAAAAGGATAGTGTGAGGATCGAACGAGGAGAGGCAATGAAAAGAGCTGTGCTTTACAAACCATAAACGAAAGGACCACAGAAAGATGACTACACCGTTTGGTTTCTGCTCACTGCCTCTCTCTTTCCTACGGCGCCGCCCCGCGTCGATCCCGGGACGCTCCGATTGCGCAGGCGCACTTTGGTGTTTACGGAGGCCGCGAGGTCTCGCATTTGCGCGTGCGCTTCTCGCGCCGGGCCACCCCGGGGCACCCCGGCCCTTGGGGCGGTGCTGCCCGCAGCCCCCTAGTGGTTGTTATCTGACTGTCACCACTGCTTCATCCGGCCCCAGTCGGTTCTGTGCGGGTTGAGGCGTCTCCACAGCCCGCGAGCAGCAGCGATCTGAGTAGCGGAAGGAGACACCGCGCGGTCGTCTCCAGCATCTGTCGCTGCTCCACTCGACCTCAGCAGGTGGGAGCTTCTGGCTCCCATCACCACAAACACGCAGGCAGTGGTGAATCCCATCGGCACCGCCAAAGCATGGCTGCATGGGCGCTGTAGTTCACGGCTAGGACCTTTCGGGACTGGAACGCTGTACAAACCACGTTTCCAGGAAGTCCAAGGGACAGAGTGACGGAAGGGCCCGCGGCATGTTGGGAGATGGAGTTTGGGGGCGGAAGAAGATTTATGCTGGCCGGGAGACACTGAGGCTCAGGAGACAAGGCCTCTGATTTTGGGCGATGGGTTCGAGTCACGCAAGAGTTACACAGTAGCTAGCCTAGGAGGAGAAGCGTGCTAGGGCTGAGTTTTAAAAGGAATACTATGTAGTTGTCTGAGTCTCCCACAGCGTCCCTCCCCAGCATTTCTCCCAGGTTGCACTCTAAGAGGTGAACATTGCCTGGGACTCTCAGTTTTCATCTTACTGCTATTAAATAAAAATTTCTGCAGTGATAGAAATATTATCTGTGCTATCTATATCAAATATGGGAGTCACTAGTGAGTCCCATATATAGTGACTTCTGAATACTTCACACATGACTAAATGCCATGAAGGGAATAAAATTTTTACTTAATTGAATTTACCTTAATTCGTTTTAATTAATTTATATTTAATGGCCATCTGTGGGTTGGCCAACCACATTGGATCGTCAGTAAACTTCACCTTCAACACAACAGTCATCCTCTCACAGATCCCACTGTACCCAGGTTTAGAGAGAGGCTCACACTTCAATTTCTGGCGGCCAGCTCACTATTGTTAACAGTTTTAGCAGAGCCCTCCTCCGTTGTTTGTCCTTCGATACCTAAAAATTAGTTCAGATCGTAAAAATCTGCCTTGCTGTTCATTAGGCCGGAATAACAGACACTGAAAGTCAGCTGTAAAATTAGCAGGAGGCAATATTTCCCCAATGATATAGGGCAGCTGTAAAATGTCATAACGACCCCCTACTCTGATAGCCATTTATTTCTTACTGAGTGGCCTTGTTTTCTAAAATCATAGGGATACCAGAAAACTTGCTGTCTGACATTACATGAACAAGAGAGATGAACAAGGGAGATCCAAGTCACTAAATGGACAGGATTTACAAGCCCGGTGCAGCACACCTATCTTACTTTATTATTTCCAAGGATGTGGGATCCTGGGTCCATTAACTGTCCACACCTGATGTCAGCCCCTTTATATACTGTCCTGCTTTGCTTTGAGCCAATCAAAAGATTGCTTTGTTTAAGTTTTACCTAATCTACCAATCTGTGTGGTTGGCTAAGGCCCAAGTAGGCGATGCCGGAGGCTGGGCTGCTGGGTCCAAACCACTTGTGCCTCAGGATGCATTCCACCCGACACCGAAGCGATCCATTGCTGTGCTTTCAGTGGTCAGCGACATGCTACTTTGAAGTGTCCAATCATGCCTGCTGCAGACACCCATGAACTCCTTCCTGGTGTAATGGTGGCACTGTTAGCTACCCGCTTTGCCATCACTATCAGCTTGGGCTTCTGCACTGCCTTCCACAACAGTCTCTTCCTAGCCTTCTCCATGTTCATGCTCAGAGCTCCTCCTTCAGCCTCTTGTTTATGACTGTGGACAGAAACACATGTCCCACTCAGATATAAAACTTTGGTTACTGGATTCTGAGCAACAGGGGTCATTGCTCATCTCTAAGCCTTAGATTGATTTCATTCTTGGGCTGGAACAGTAAAGACAATGCCACTGACAATGACATGGAGCCGTGGGATGGAATCATGAATGAAAGCCACTGCTTATAAGAAGTCTATTTTAAGAGTGTGATCCCAAACAGGGCTTGATGGTGCATCCCTGTAATCCCAGCATTCTGGCAGGCTGAGGGAGATGAATTATATTTGAGCCCAGCCTGGGCAACTTTGTGACATAGTCCCTGTCTCAAAATAAAGAATAAAAGGGGGACTGGGTATGTAGCTTAGTGTGAGTACCTAGTAGAGTTCCACCAAATAAATAAAATGAAATAAATATATAAATAAAGTGATCCCCATCAACATAATGTTTCAGTTTACTTGGGTGTCCTTTGCCCCCAGTGCTCATAATGCTGTCGCTATATATCAAGATCTTCCTGTGGCCTTGGAAGCAGCTTCAGCACACCAACTCGATAAACCACTCAAGGCCCTTGCTCCAGCACGAAGATGCATTAGGCCAAGATGCTGGCTATGACTGTGGGGATTTTTGCTCTCCCCTGGTTACCAGGACATGACATCAACTGTGTCATTCCTTGTCTTTTTCAGCTGGTTTGGCCTAAGAATAAGCCCAAGGGGCAACTAACATGACCATTCTGTCACATGCCAATTCAGTCGTCAATCCCGTTGTCTATGCCTACTTCAACTGAGACTTCCGCTCCACTTCTCACGAATCACCTCCAGGCATGTTCTGTGGCAGACAGACGTCATGCGTACGAATGGGCAGGATGGTATGCAGCCTGCTCTCAGTGTGGCCCTGTGACCTAGGCAGTGGCCTCTTCCAGGGGAAGGAACAAACTCAGAATAAACAAGGGACAGGCCAAGACTGGCTGATGGTATTGTGAAAGACAGCTCCACCTCACAAGCGCGTGGGCTCGCTCTTTTGAACACTTTCCTGCAGTTTCCGCGTATCTAGCTAGTATGTGTGTAATATTAGCAGGCATCAAGGATTGATAAATATATTTATGGTTCTATGCAGCTGTTCTTACTGTGCGGATGATAGTGACAGTTTGAATGGATGCGCCAACACTTGTTTTTACTCTGCCTTGGTTATGGCAGAAAACAGCTAAGTGTTTTACTGTGGGACACTGTGATCTATTAAAATGCAAATATGTTTTAACTTATGCCAAGAGAAAAATAAAAGTTGATTGTACTAAAAATGTATACTTGCTCCTAGGAATGTGACCAAGAAAATTAAAAGTACAGTTCTTCAATCAAGAAGTTGCCGTGTTAATTTAGGGAAATAATATTCTCATGAGTTTTTAAGTAAAATCAGCATCTGAAAATTGTGTAAAACTCTGTTCTTTGCCATGTATAGAGAACTATCCTAGAAGAAACTAGAGAAATGGACTCCATCTTCTACCAGATTCCTCTTTCTAGACCAACGTAGTGAATTTTATCTCTCAAGTTCAAGTTTGGCAAAGCTGTTGGAATCTGGAGTGTGAAACTTTTACTAAGTAAAATTATATAGCTCCGTGTGTGTATTAGGTGAAATAAAAATAAAAGTTAGAAAAATTTCCTCTAATAGCTATCTCTCTCTCAAAGCCTATGAAAGTTACCTTTCCCTTTGTGTGTAGTGGGCTGCCCAGGGTTCCTGCGGTGTGTTGTCTATCCCATGACAAGAGATCGATAAACCTGACTTCATCGGACCATGTTCTCGTTCCTGGCGGTCTTCGGTTGATTGTACTGGGACACCCTGAAGTAGTGGCATCCTCCAGGTTTTGTCGCAGCCCTCTTCCCTCTGCACAGTTTCTTTGGATGAACTCAGTCACTTTCATAAATATGCTTATGACTCCAAACCCCCAGCCTCGGGTCTTTCTCCTACCACGAGGCCACCTCCCTCTGTTGACCTGCAAGTTCCTTAAACTCAATGTGTACAAATCTGATCTGTCTTTGACTCTTTCCTCCATTGCAAACAAAACACCAAGTAAGAACCAGGCCCTGACCACCTCTGGCCAAGGCAGGGGTGGGAGACACTCCTCACCCAGGCCAGGTACATCCTTGGCCATTGTACTCAAACTGCACTAATGGAATCAGCTGTTTTTCACCTAGTTTGTGTCCTAAAACCCTAGAAAGTTGGGAGGATTGGGGTGGGGAAGGCAATAGAAACTAGGCATGATTTGCTCCGCCACTGTCCCTGTCCCTTCAACAAAATGTTGAGCTTCAAGGTGGCTCAAGGAGGTCACCTGTCGCCCCTTTCTCCTGATCTCTCTCTTGAAATCCACCCAGTCAGTGTCCTCACCTCGACCAGTCCCCATTCTCATTCGGTCCCTTGGAAACGTCCCAGCCACTTGCCTTCATTGAGCCTGGTGGCTTCCTCTAGAGGCCAAGTCAGAACTCTGTACAGGCCGGGCAGAGTGCGGCCTGTCTGCTGCTGGTACAGAGGGTGACTCTGTGGGAGGAAGCGCCCCTTTGGCTGTCCCTAACAGTATTTCTAACTTTTTTTTCTTTTGCAGGGCTGGGGATCAAACGCAGCCTCATGCATGCTAGGCTACCACTGAGCTATGCTCCTAGCCTCTCTAACACTTTTTTTTTTTTTTTGTGGTCTCTAACACTTTGAAACCAAACACACTTCAACAACATGAGGGCCTAAAGTCCTTGTGAAACACCTTCTTGCCACTTCATCCCACTCCACTTCTGCCATATCTCATTTACTGAAGAGATTGTATTCCTTTTATTCACATAACTGGGATCTGACTTTTAAAATAATATGGGGTCATTTTCCCCTTCCTTGCCCATTTCAAACCATTTTATTTTCACATTAGCCAATATTAAATGATGCTGAAATCACAAGTTTCTTCCCTCGGAGGGAGGAGGGATACAGTTTCACTTCATACCATGCCAAATGCTGTTTTCTCTTTAAAATAAGTCACTAGTGAACACACATGGTGTGCAGGCACACTGGCTTCAGCTACATTGTGAATGTTGGCATCCCCCTGGACTTTGTGGGCCGGAACCTAATACCAAACGATAGATGTGATAGGCGGAGCCTTTGGGAATAAGTTATGAAGTTTCCAATTTCATGAATAGGATTGGTACCCTTATGAAAGAGGCTTGAGGGAGCTCCCTGACATCTTCCAAGTGAGGATGCAGAGGAAAAGCACCATCTTGGAAGCAGAGAGCAAGCCCTCACCAGACGCTGAATGTGCTGGTGCTTTGATTTTGGGCTTGCCAGTCTCCAGAATTGTGAGCAATAAACATTGTTTATAAATTATTTAAAATAGTTTGTTATAGTAGCCCAAATGGGGCTAAGATGGCTATAGATGAACTCACTTTCCTCAAACCTTGGATGTTTTAAATTTATTTATTTTGGTTTTTTGAGACAGGGTCTCGCTCTATAATTCAGGCTGGCCTTGAACTTCCTATGTAGCTCAGGCTGGCCTTGCACTCAGGGTGATCGTCCTGCCTCAGCTTCCCACGTGTTGGGATTACAGGCACGTGCCACCAGGCCTAGTAGGGTTAGGTTTTTATAAAAAATTGTCAAAATATAGGTAACATAAAAATTGTCATTTTAGGGTTTGGGGATTTAGCTCAGTGGTACAATGCTTGCCTAGGAAGTGCAAGGCCCTGAGTTTGATCCCAGCACCCCCCCAAATTGTCATTTTAGCCATGTTGAAGTGTACAGTGAAATTAATTTCCTTCACAGTGTCATACATCATCACTACTATTTTTAGCCTTCCTCCCCTGGTACCAGGGGATTGAGCCCAGGGCCTTCACACTGAGCTACATTCCAAGTCTTTTTTAAATGTTTGTTTTGTTTTTTAGATAGAATCTCAAGACACTAAGTTGTCCAGGCTGGGCTCAAACTTGCAACCTTCTTGTCTCAGTCTCACACTAAATCTTTTTCACTACCCCAAATGAGAATTCTGTAAACATTAAGCAATAATTCCTCCCTCTCTCTACTCACTACATCCTGGTAACCTTTAATCTATGATCTGTTTCCATGAATTTGCCTATTTTATGTATTTAATACAAACAGAATCATATGATATCTGCCCTTTTATGTCTTATTTTATTTAGTGTATGTTTTCAAGGTCCATCCATATTGTATCAGCACTTCATTCCTTTTCTTTTTCTTTTTTTTCCCTTTAGTGCCAGGGAGTGAACCTAGGGCTTCACACATACAAGGTAAATGTGCTCCTCTAAGCTACAGACCCAGCTCAGGAATTTCATTCTTTTTTACGAGTGAATAATATTCCATTGTGTGTGTGGGGGGGGTGCGCGCGCGCATGAGCGCGTGCGTGACATTTTCTATATCTATTCATCTCTTCATGATGCTTGCATTGTCTTCACCTTTTGGATATTAGGACTAATGCTGCTGTAAACATAGGTGTGCAAATATCTGTTCAAATCCCTGTTGTAGAATCCTGTGGGTATGTACCTAGGAATGGATTGCTAGGTTACATGGTTGGTGTATGTTTAACCTTTTGAGAAACTTCCAAATGGTTTTTCCACTGGCAGTGCATTAGAATTTTGTTTTCCCTATATCCTTGCAAAAACCTGTTTATTATTTACTACTGGGAATTGAACAATCCAAGGTCTTCCACTAAGATATAGCCCCAGTCCTTTTAAAATTTTTTTATCTTGAGACAGGAGCTCACTAAGTTGCCTAGGCTGGGCTTGCACTTATGATCTCCTGCCTCAGCCTCTCAGAGTGCTGGGATTACAGGTATACAGCACCATACCCTGGCTATGTATTTTGTTTTTTTCTTTTATTGCCTGTGCTTTAAGTGTCATATCTATGCACTCATTGCCAATTCCAATACCATTCTTTTCTTCACTGACTGTATTAGTTACCTTTCTAGAGCCAATGGTTTGCAAGAGAGCAGATTTAATACAGGACATTTACAAGTTACAACATTCACCCATAAGTCAAATGCAGGAAGAGTGCTGAATGTCTATCTAGGCACCGGAGACCCAAAAGATCCAATCAAGGGCTGGGAGCCCACAGCACTGCCTCATGTATGTCTGTGTCTGCATATGATGGCTGAAGAAATCTTTACTGGAACCAGGATATGATGCTTACAGCACAGATGAAGACCAGAGCTCCCCCGAAGCAGCAGTAGCCATCCTCGATGACAGCAGGGCCCCGGGCTGCTTTTGTGAGGAGAACGGCCAAGACCCCTTCAGGAGAACCAGCCGCAGCAGAGCTTCTCCTGGGAAACAGCCAGCCACTATCTTCTGTTCCTGTTCTTTATGCCATGTCAGCAACAATCCTCAGGTGGATCTTCTATGCCTGAAACCACACCAACTCAGTCCAGCTGGGCATTCCCGCTCAAGGTGACCATATCAATCCACCGCACCGACTTTTCTAAGAGTTAAGTACTTGCAGCTCTTATTTAGGTCTTTAGTCCATTCTGAATTAATTTTTAAATATGGTGTGAGGTAAGGATCCAACTTTATTCTTTTGCATATGGAAATTTAGTTGCCATAAAACCATGTGAAGAGAATTTTCCTATGAGTTGGCTTGGCATCTGTATTAATTCTCCAGAAACAGAACGAGTAAGATGATAGATAGATGGATAGACAGATAGATAAATAAATAGGGATATGAGAGGGGATTTTTTTAGAGGAACTAGCTCTCATGACTATGAAGGCTGTGAAGTCACATGATAGACCATCTGAAAGCTGGAGAAGCAGGGAGCAATTGATGTGGCTCAGTCCAAGTTTGAAGGTGTCAGGACCAGGGAAGCCAATGGTGTAACTCTTGGTCCCAGTCCAAAGTCCTAAGAACTAAGGAAGCTGATAGTGCAACTCTCAGTCTGAGGCTAAAGGCCTAAAAAATTTGGGGGAGGGGCACTAATGTAAGAACTGGAGTCCGAAGGCCAGAGAGCCTGGAAGTTCAATGTCCAAGGGAAGAGAGGGTGTCCCAGCTCCAGAAGAGAATGAAAATTCCCCTTTCCTCTGCTTTTTTTTCTATCTGGGCTCTCAGCTGATTGGATGGTGCTTGCCCACTGTTTAAATGCCACTTTTTATGGTTTAGATTTAGATGTATCCCAAGAGCCTCATGTGCTCATAGGTGGAGCTTCTGGAAGGTGATTAGATCACAGGGGCTTATAGTTGATTTGTTGTTAGAAGATGGTGTCTGGTAAGAAGAGGTGGGTAACTGGGGACTGCCCTAGAAAAGTGTATCTCCCTCCCTGGCTCCTCCCTTATTTCTTTCTGCTTCCCAGTCACCATGAGGTGAGTAGGTTTTCTCTGCCCAGGCTGTGGGTTCCTAGTGAACTGGTTCTCCAGTATTCCGTTCATAGTGCTCATTCATTCAGTCACTCAGAGGCCTCTATGGCTGCAATTCAAGGGGGCCTGGCTACTGCTTGAGCTGGTGGCAGACCTTGTCATCATCCACATGGTATGCAAAATACAAGAGTTGTGGGGTCAGTGATGCTTTCACCCAGATTTCAGAAGAAGTTTTGGGAGGTCAGGCAGTGTGTGTCTGAGAGGACTATGAGTGAAGGTGTGAGAGTGAAGCAGTGCAGCCCCCAGGAAGATGGAGAAGCTAGGAACATGGTATGCCTGAGGAAAGCCATAAGGTAAGCAAAGCCACTCCAAGAGGGAGCCATGAGGGATGCAACCATCAGCAGTACTGTAGGGGCAGAGGTGCCCAAGCCCTTTTGGAGTTCACGCATCACCACATCACCAGGTGCTGGACAAAGAGCTACAGGATTTAATGTTTGCCCTCCTGGGTTTTGGTCTTGCTTTGGCCCTAATAGTTTCAATCTCCCTGTTTCTCCCTTTTGGAATGAGAATGTTTACCCTGTGCCATCATATGTTGGCAGCATTTAACTTTCTTTGTGATTTTTACAGGAGTTCACAGCTAAGAGTTTTCTTTGAGTCGTGAAGGAGACTTTGGACTTGGGCTTTTTTAGCAATGCTGGAACTATTAAGACTTTGGCAACTCTTAAAGATGGACTAAATACATTTCACATAAAGAGATGTGCAAGAGTTTTGGAAACCAGGGGCAGAATGTTGTGGTTGAGATCTAGATGTCCTCCAAGAGCCTTGTGCAATCACAGATAGAGCTTTGGAAGGTAGATTATGGGGCATTGCAGCTGACTTGCTGTCAGAAGGTGGGGTCTGTAGGAAAAGGTGGTCACTGGGGGCGTGGCCTGCAAGGGCACACCTCCCTTCCTGGCTCTTCCCTTATTTCTACTTCCTGGATGCCATGCCCTGAGCAGCTCTCCTCTGCCACATCCCTCGGCCATGCCACCCTGCCTTGGAGCCAGCAGAATATGACTGAAGCCTCCACAAACCGTGAACCAGAATAAAAGTCTCTTCCGTGAACCAGAATAAAAGTCTCTTCCCTTAAATTGTGAGTGTTAGTACTGTGTCTCAGTGATGAAAAAGCGACTATGACACCACTCTGTTTCATTAACACCCTCACTGATGTACCCAGAAATAATGCTTTACCAGCTATCTATGTAGCTTTAACCCAGTCAAGCTGACACTGAAAATTAATTGTTACTGCATTCTTGTCAAAAATCAATCATCCATAGATCATAGATGTATGGGTTTATTTCTGGGTTTCAATTCTATTCCACTGGGGTATGTCTATCTTCATGCCAGTATAAACACTGTTTTAACTAAAATTTGGCTTTGAACAATTGTCTTGCTTCTGGGAGATGCCTAACTCAGGTGCAAGTTTCAAACTATATTCTAAAGTGCACTGAGTCTCCAAATCATGATATAATCATTTTTATATTTAATGAATTCTTTTTCTTACATAAGTAATTGCAATAAATTGAAGAGCATGTTCAACTGTAAAAAATAGAAATTTGTCTTTATATATTGTTATTTAACATTTTTTGGGGGGGTGTGCTGGTGATTAAACTCAGGGCTTTGTGCTTGCTAGGCAAGTGTTCTACCACTGAGCTAAATCCCCAACCCCTTACATCCCCAGCCCTTTTAATTTTATTTCAGACAAGTTCTCCTTAAATTGCCCAGGTTGGCCTCAAAAATAGGATCTGTATGCATCAGTCTCCTGAGTAAACTGGGATTATAGATATGTACCACTGCACCTGGCTTAAGTGGACTTCATAATATGGTCTTTCATGTTCTAAAGACTAAGTAAATATTTAGTCAAAGTCAATCACTTCTTTCTCATGCACTATTTAAAAATGATAAAATTCGGTCAAGCAGCACAGGTCTGTAATCACAGTGCTGTGGGAGGCTGAGGTAGGAGGATTCCAGGTTGGAGGCCAGCCTGGGCAACTTAGTGACTTAGCAAGACACTGTCTCAAAATAAAATGAAAAAATTAAAAATGAGCTGGGGATGTAGCTCAGTAGGAAGGCCCTAGGTTTAATCCCCTGTATTACAAAAAAAAAAAAAAAAAAGACAGAATCATTTAAATAGTGTTCTGTGAGTCAAAAAAGAATTAGGAAAAACTGCTCCCAATATAACTCCTTGCCTGAGAGAAACAGCATGCCACATTTCATAGCTGGGCACAGCTGTTTTCAAAGGCACACAGCCCAAGCACCTAAGCAAGTCAGTCCATTCTTTTTTTTTTTTTTTTTTTTTTTTTTGGTGGTGCCGGGGATCGAACTCAGGCCCTTGTGCTTACAAGGCAAGCACTCTAATCACTGAGCTAAATCCCCAGCCCAAGTCAGTCCATTCTTGAAGTGAATTCATCACTGTCACCAGCTGGCCCTGGATTGCTACAGCCCTGTGCCCTTCTCCTCAGCATGCTTTCTAGTGAATTTACCACCCTCCTGCAATAGAAATATTCCTTCAATAGGCAGGCCGGGCCTAGGCTGGTCGGGGATATTCGGAACCCAGGCACTGTCACAGGAGAACCCACGGATCAGAGCATGGTGTGGTGACTGGTGGTGTTAGAGGATGTGTATCGGGCTGTGGGCCCCAGACTGTGTCACAGAAGTCTTAACTCAGTGCAGGGGCAAGAAAGTGTTCCTGGAGGAGATGATGCATGAGTAGAACCAGGCTGATTTGAGTGGAAGGTGTGGCAAACATCAGGAACAGTATGTGTACCTTTGATGAAGATGCAAGACAATGGCAGTGTAAGCCACTGAGTCTGTTTCACTGTGGTTTCAAAACAGGGCAGGGCATACTGTCCTCTGGTATCACTGGCTTTAACGCTTTCCAAGCCTTGTGACCCATTCCCACCAGAATCACAGCAGCCCTGTGACCTGCAGGACCTGAAAGGCTGCTCTGCATCGCCCAGTTTCCCTTCTTTCCTGGCCAGGTGGCCAGGTGACCAGGTCGGCCTTCACTCACGAAGAGCAGAATTTCCTGCGCCTTCCCCAGGGTTCCCGGGATGAAGCTGGCCAGTGTGATCTCTTCTTTCATTTCCTACCCCAGCCCGAGTCTGCAGAGCTCTGGACAAGCACCTTTAGAAAGAGTTTTATTACAGTTCCCTGCAGCCCATGACTCCCCCAGAGACTGCCCAAAGATGGGAATCACTGGGCTCTGAGTCAGGATAGTGGGTTGTTGGCCAGCTCAGCACCCATTTCCTGCAATCTTAGGCAACCAAGTCCCTCCTCTCTTCTGAGCCAGGGAGTTTCCAAATAAAGCCAGGCGCGTCCCTTTACCCTTTGCTGTTTTTTGCGCTGGTGAGGAACTCAGGGCCTTACGCTTGCGCTTGCGCTTGCCAGGCAAGCGCTCTACCACTGACCTAAATTCCCAACCCCGACCATTTACTCTTAGGGACCTAAAATTTCCTGCTACCAAAACCCGGGCCGCCCCGCCCCACGGCTCTTCTTGCAGCTCTTTTTCTTGAAGCTCTGAACCTGCTGGGAATTTTTCTGTCATCGAACCCTGGACTTGGTTTTCCCTCCCTCTGGCCAACTCTGATTTAATCCCTCCCAAACCGGACTTAATGTCCTCACCTCCGGAAAGCGGGTCTCTTCCCTTCAATCTATTCCGCCTCTGTGCTTGTGTCATACTGCGTGTGTCCCGTGGTGTCTGCATCCACTCGCAGTCCGGGTCTAGGGTCTGCAGAAGCCCGGCTTGGAGCGCGGGGGCGCGGGACAACCTCACCTTTGAGATTGGGGCCAGGCGCTGCGCGGTTAAGGAAGTGGGCCCGGAGGCCCCGCCTGCGGAGCGCGCCAGCCCGTGAGGGGGAGGCCGCCCCGGAGGCTCGGACCCAGGTCCCTCCTATCACCCCAGACACCAGCAGGAGCCCTTCCCAGGTGAACGCGCTGGTGACCCCGGAGGCGTAGACCCGAGGCTGCTTTCCCCACCGTCCGCGTGGAGCGCCCCCCCCCCAACGCGTTTGGTACCTCCCGGGGTGTCCCCGGGAGGCCCCGCCCCCAGCCGGGCCGCGCCTTCCCCGGCGGGAGCGCGCCCCAAGCGGTAGGGAGTCTGCGGCCATGGCGGGGTCGGGGGGCTCCAGCGTCCCCGGCGCCCCCGCCGCCCTCTGGAAACGCCACATCGTGCGGCAGCTGCGGCAGCGGGACCGCACGCAAAAGGCGCTCTTCCTGGAGCTGGTGCCGGCCTGTGAGTGCGCCCTGGGGGCTTCGAAGGTGGCGTGGAGGAGACGGGGCTCCCGGCGCGCGGCGAGGGCTGCCTTGTTGCTCTGTGCCTCAAGTGCCCCAGCGCCTTCTCGCTTCTGGGGCCCTGTGCCTTGTGCCTCGAGCCTGTCCGCTGCTCCCCGCTTCCTAGTGGACGGGATCCCTGCCTCTTCCAGTCCAAGCTCTGCTGCTAACTCCCTCCTGGACCGAGGGACCCCTCCTGGCATCCCTCCAGGCCTGGCTCTGCCTCCCACGAGCTGACACACGTTTGTCTCTGGCGTTGGTTTGCAGGGTCTCTTGTGCCTCCCCTCCCGGGCGGTCCCCAGAGTAACTAGGGCCTGGTTAGTCCATTTGGTCCCCGTGGACCGGTGGACGAAGGCAGGACCGTTCAGAGCAGCCACTTGTTGGCAGATCCAACGAAGGCGGAAACTCTGAATGTCGTGCTCTGCCACCTATCGGTGATCCTGGCGCAGGTTCGTGGAGCACTTCTGTGCCCAGCCGACCCTTGCCTGTGGGAGAAGCAGGGCCCAGGTTTCTCGAAGGTGCTAGCTGAGCTCCGGGAAGTTGGTCTGTCCAAGAGCTCTTTCTGGGCTGCTGGTCAGCAAAGAGTGTCGCAACAGGTTCGCATAGGTGTGTAGGGCCTCTGATCACCTAAGATTGTGTGATTAAGGCTGAAAGTCTAGCTACAATCTCTGCTGCCCCCTCACTGGGGCTGATCTTGGCACGCTCACACATCCGCATCTGCTCTTATCCTGGGAAATTTTTCTGCAACCTTCTAGGTGCAGGTGGGTCCTTTCCCTTCAGGGTTGAGAGGCCAGCCCCCTACCTCCAGGCAGCCTGGCTTCACCACTGCTCTGATGGTTATGGAACTTCCTAGTTAGCGGGAGGAATACATACCCTCCATCCCCAGCTCCAAGTCTAGGGGCCTGTAGAGACCCGGAAGACTGCAGTGAGACACTGAAGATCCAGTCATCTCTGGTCTTGAGCAGTTCAAGCCTTGCCCCTAAGTTTCTGGTTTCTTATCTCTAAATTAGGATAGGGCCTTCTTTGGATTTATTGGGGGATAGGGTTTTGTGAGAGGACAAGGCCAGACCTAGGGATCTCAGTGAAGGTGACAGCCTGGACACTAGGTGAAGGAAGGCCACTGAGGAACCTAGGCTTACCACCCTCCGCCTAGAAAAGAGGAAGCAAGTGTTTGTCCCAGGGTCAAATGACCTAAGAAGGTCTGTCGGATAATTGCTCAAGGACTTTCTATTTTGACATGGGGCTACTTTACACCAACTCTGAGGAAGTTAGGATTACTTTAGTGGAAGTTGGAGCCCTTGGAGGGGAAATGACTCGCTGAAGGCCAGATACAGGTGAAACTTTTTGTTTTACTTTGCTGTGGAACCAAGCCCTGCTCTGGGCAGGGATGAATCTATCTCGGGCCCCTTGCTTCCCTCAGGCCTCTCTTGCAGCAGTACCCAGCCATGCCTGTCCCCAGCAGTAGTGGTCCTTCTGGCCTGGGAGAGTAGTCCTCTTCTTCTGGGGTGAGTGGGTGTGAGCAAAGCTGCTAGGAGGGCCAGTGTGGCGAGGAGGCTGGCACCAGGGCAGAAGGCCCTCCAGAGCTGCACAGATACCCCTCAGACAAGGGGCAGAGCACAGTCCTTAGCAGCTTCCCCATTCCCAGCATCTCTGGGATCCTGCATCCATCCTGGTCGTATGCCAGTGGTCTCCTGGAAAGTGTTGGTCTCTGCCCCAGGCTCACCCTCTTGCACCCTCAGATAACCGTCTCCTGGAGAAGGCTGAGCTTCTGGCCACATTCTCCAAGAAGCTGCAGCTGGAGCCGAGCAGTGACACTCCTGCCCCCCACGAGGGCTCCTGGTGAGTGTGTGCACTGGTGGTCACAATGGGCTGTCAGTGTCCAGTTCTGCCCCAGCCATTTATGCTGGGTTCATTCTCTCCCTGGTACCTCTTGTCCCCCATGCTGTGGGGGTAAATGGGCTCTTGAGGCCTCCCCCTCCAGCTGCTTAGAATCTGTTTTCTCCCTACCATTCTCTCTGCATTTGCCTGTCTCCTTCCCAACTCATCCCTGTGTAGTCGGCAGGTGCTTCTTGAGAAGGGTCCTTGGCCAGGAAACCCAAGGCCTGGATGGTCCTGGAGCACAGGCGTCACAGAAACTCATTTCTGAGACTTGCTTTTTCCTGGACTGTTTGCTGGCTTCCACCATCCCCAGGAGAAAATCAATGGCTCTTATTTCAGGCTTTTCATAGGTCCCCCAAGGGGGCAAATGAAGGGGTCCTGAGCACCACTCTCTGATTGGTTGGCAGGGAGGAGGAGTCAGGGCCTGATTCAGACCGAGTCCCATCACCAGCCACTCTGAAGGTGAAGTGGCAGGAGGAGGAGGAGGGGCTACGGCTGGACTGTGGTAAGGTAAGCTGGGCAGGGCTTTGAGAAGGGGACAGAGCCAGGATCCAGAACTTTGCAGCAGGGAGATACAGCTTTCCAAAGGTGCCAGCGAGCATGTAGTACTTGGTGTGTTTGCCATATTCCCTGAGTCCGGTGCTGCAAAAGTGAGCCACAGTGTGTATTAGACCCTGACTTGAAGTGGGGTAGGGAGTCAGAGTGGTATCCCAGGATGAAGTGGGCTCCAACAGTGGCTGGAGGGAGCTGAGATCTCAGGAAAATGAAAGGGGTGCAGGGGTTGGCAGCCTGTCCTCCCTTCCAGATGGTTTAGCCTGCTCTGCTCACTCCTGCACTCACCTTTCCACTCCTCATTCCTTGCCCAGCCAACCCCTGGGCCCAGCATATGATGCTTAATACATGCATGCTGACTGACTAGCGGGTGTACTCCATGGCAGGATGTGGTACTTCCACCTGACATGACTGCCCATCTTGTCTCTGGTAGTGGTGTCTCTTGGCTTCTGTTTCACCCCAACCCCTCAGTTCTGTGGCCGTTGCTTCTGAGCTTCCTTCTCTGGCTCCTTTCCCACCCCACTGCCTCCATTCCTTGAAATGTGGGTATTCTTGGAGCTTGAGTGGGCTCACCTGGCCAGTGTTTGCTGACTTTGCTGGCCCCAGATCTGTCTCTAGCCCAGACTTCTCTTCTGAGCTCTGAACTCTTTTGCTTAGCTGCTTTTTTGACATCACATCTACAGTTACCATCTCCCCCATAACATGGCCAACACCACACTGAGAGTTGACTCCCTGCAAGAACTAGGCTGCAGATTACCTAAGTTAATCCTCTAAAACTTCATAGTTGCAGAGGAGGAAACTGAGGCTTAAAAACGTGGAGACCAGATTTGAACTTCCAGTCCATTTCCTGTGATCTCCATTCTTTCTTCTAACAAATATTTATTAACAGTTGCTATATCCAAGGAACAGGAAGTGCAGCCACAAACAAGACCTAGCCCTGTGGAGTTTCCACAGGGGGAGACTGAGGGGCCAGTATGTCCGGCATGTGAGGTTACTGGCCCAGCACAAGTGTAGAAATGGGCTCTGAGGAATTCAAGTGCCTCTTCCCCCAGAGCTGCTATTGTGGTTGCAACTTGATAATTGTGTGACATTATCACATGTGTAGATTTGTGTATCCATCAGGAGGATACAGCACTATTTTGTCTCCATAAGATCTCGTTACCTCTTTTTAGTTACCCAAACCTCCCTCCTCCCAACCATCCCTAACCACTGGTAACAACTATTCTGTTTTTCACTACTATCATTTGAATTTTGATAAGTATCAAGCTAAAAAAATATTGAATGGTATAAATGCAAATGGCAGGTGAGGAAGTGAAGTAGTGATTGGATTGCTCAGTGGTGAAAAGCCTGCTAGAAAAGTAAGTGCAAAGTCCCTCCCCAGACCCCTCACACAGTGCAAGTAGACAGCCTCAATCTGTCTTTACCAGGCCCCAGTGAAAAAAACCAGGATCAGGTTAATAACAAAAGCCCCCAGATTCAGTTATTTACTGGGCTAGAGATGCTCAGAGTCCACAGCCCTCATTTTCCTCTTGTCACACTGGCTGGCACTGCCTTACACTGTCTGTCTTTCGCGCTGACCCCTCAGCACCAGAAGGAAGGAAAAGGACGTCATCTCTGTGGCCTTCCTGGCTTTTGGGTCTCCAGTGAAGGATCGCCAAGTGAGACAGGGGTACAGATGAGATAACCCTCACTCCACTTCTGGGCTGTAGGCAACTCCAGCATTCGGTCTGGGCCCTGTGCTCCCACGCACTGGTCCTCTCCTAACCTGTGTGTGGGACAAGTCACTTAATCTCTCTGTCAGTGTCTTCATCTATAAAATGAAAATTGTAGTGTTTACCTTATGGTGTGATTACAGAGGTTAAGAGAGTTAATGTGTGTAGAATGCTCAGAATAAGGCAGGACACATTTAAGTGTTAAGATAAACATTTCCCATTATTTGAAATATTTCTCGTAATAATGTGGTGTTACCCTATGAGGTAATCACTATCATTCTCATTTACAAGTGAGGAAAAAGCAGCATTCCTCTTGCCAAGGAGGTTAAATGACTACCCCAGATTTTTTTTGTGTGTGTTTGTGTTTTGTTTTGTGGTACTGAAAGCTTTTGCACTGAGCTACATCCCCAGCCCTTTTGATTACTTTTAAGACGGGGTCTTACAAAGTCTCTAAATTGTCCAAACTGGGCTTGAACTTGTGATCCTTCTGCTTCAGCCTCATTACAAGCCTGAGCCACCATAGCTTGCGTCAGGTTTCTTGTCAGGAAAGAGAGGAGACGTTAGGGTAGCGAGCTCCTCAGCCCAGAGGGGGCGGGGGCCCCTACAGAGGCACCCATGCTCACCTGTCCGCACTCGCCCCCAAGATGGCCTACCAGGTGGTGGAGAAGAGCGCAGCTCTGAACACCCAGCAGTTGCAGCTGGAGGAGCGGCAAGGCAGGTAAGGCATCCGGTGAGAGGGTCCCGACCATCATTGCCCGAGGCGGTGGGGGCAGTGGGTGGGCCCAGCGCTTTCCTCAGGTCAGTAAACGGCCCTTAGGCCTGAAGTTGGGGTCAGAGGACGCCCGATGGGGCTCTGAGGCTTGGCTTCGGTGATGATGTGGTATGGCCATCTAGGGGGCCACACGGTCAAGGGCAGGTCAATGTGAGCTCTGAGGCGGGAGGGCCCACCCAGCCCTCCCCGCCCTGCAGACTGGCGGCTCTGGAGGCCAGAGTGGCGCACCTGCAAGAGGCACGGGCGCAGCAGGCCCGGCAGGTGGAAGAGCAGCGGGCGCAGAACGTGGCGCAGCGGGCGGCCTACGAGGTTCTGCGTGTGAGCGCCGAGGACCATGAGGCGGCACTGCGCAGGCTCCAGGAGGAGGCCAGCTACGTGCTGGAGCAGCTCGTGCAGCTCAAGGCGCGAGCTGCTGCCCAGCACAACCTACGCCTGGAGCGCCGGGAGCGGTGAGGGAACGGGACACGCCCCTTCTGGGGTGCACGGGCGGGGAGGCTCCGCGGGAAGAAGGGATCCGGGAGGCAGGGCGTCCCGCAGGCTTCGCCTAGTCGTGACTTTAGGAGGCTTTTCTCCCATCAGGGCCAACCAGGCGCGGGTGTCCCAGGAACTGAAGAAGGCTGCCAAGCAGACTGTGAGCATCAGCGAGTAAGCGTGGGGAAAGGCCGGTTTTGACCTTTGTATCGAGGCGCTGCCCTGCTGTCTGGCCTCTGCCCACATTTGCCCGCACCCTTTGACCACGCGCCCACCTGCAGCTGACAGCCCGTCTACCTGACTGCGCCTGTGCACAGCCGCGCTCCCAGGGCGCACAGGCGATGTGGTCATGGAGCCGGCACACTTGCCTGCCACTCGTATTCCCTCCCACATGGACCCCTCCTCGTCACTGTGTCCAGTGCTGGGCAGGGATGGGCTGGCCGGGTCTCTTGGCCTTCCTGAGCTTCTTTTTCTCTCCCAGGATGCCAGACTCCCTAAACGGACGGACTGGGGAGAGCCTAGAGACTCTAGCCCTGGCTGCTGAGCGGGACTCCCTGGAGAGTGAGGCTTGTGAGAAGTGGAAGAGGCCCTTCAGGTGAGGACCCAGAGCTCTGAGCTGGGTTCCACACTAGAGGGTGTCAGTCTTACTCTGGCCTTGGGACCACCTCCTGGGGACTTGGGGAGAGACTAGGTACAGCCAGGGCAGGTCTGACCTCCATGCATGGAGCCAGTTGGGGTCTGTGTCACTGAGCACTTACCCCTTTCTCTCCTTCCCAGGACCAGCACTCTGGGGTGGGGTGTAAGGCTCGTTAAGGGGTGTCACCAGGAGGGGACTGTGGGCAAGGCCCAGGGCTCAGCTGTCCCAAACATGTGCATGTGTAAGCACAGGTGTGCATGTGCGTGTGCACACCAGGACTTGGGTGAGCATCCGTGAGTATGAACATATGAGCATGGGTAAATACAGGCCCACACTGCTGAGATCTGATTGGGGCTTTCATCTTTTGGTGCCCTTCTACTCAATCCCTCCAAGTCTTGATTTGCCTGTCATAGAGGCTGTCCCCTCCTGTCCTCATCCCCCAGTTTGAAGCCCCTTCTCAGTCTTTACTTGCAGGCCCCTGGTGTCCAGGCCCTGGGGCAGTGAAAGAACCTTGGGGAGGGACATGAGACACTGGTCACTAAAGTTCTCGGCATCCCTAATGGACCGACACGTCCCAGGACTCACCTTCTCTCGGGCATTTCTGCAGTCACTCAGCAAGCCTAGGCTTTCCCTCCCCACTGGCCCTAGCTTTGTGCTGGCTCAGCCTGGGACACCTTTACCCCTCCCCACTGGCCCCAGCCCAGTCTCCCATGAGCCCTTGTTAGTGAACATCTGGGGGGTGAGGCAGTTCTTACCTTCACGACAGAGGTTTACGGAGCCTTTCATCGCTGCATCTCTCCTTCCGTCTTCCTGGGTTGGTCTGGGTCACTATGCTCCTGGTTTTCAGGGAGTCAAATTCTTACTCCACATTCAGGTTACGAGGCTCCTGGTTTGCAGCAAAGTGTAGGGAGTGACTGTTTATAAACCCACTGGACAGTCCCTCAGCACTTCTCTCTCCATTCTGTCCCCAGGTCTGCCTCGGCCACCTCTCTGACGCTGTCCCGCTGTGTGGATGTGGTGAAGGGGCTGCTGGAGTAAGTGTGTGTACACATGTGTGTGAAGGAGCTGGGCATGTTGAGCCCCATGTCAGGCTTCCTGATCCCAGGCTTTTGTGTGTATGTGTCTCACTTTGTCTGTGCATATGGTGTCTGCTTTGTGTGAGTCTCTTTTGGGTCCGAGTCAGGAGCTGGGTGTATGGGTTCATTTCCATTGATTGCCCAGCTATCTTCCAAGCTCACATCGCTCTACCCTCACCCAATATCTTCACAGGGTAGTAGGACCAAGAGCTCTAGCCTGAGTCTGGATGAGAACTCTTATTTAGTTGGGAAACAGAGGCTCAGAAATGTCACAGATTTGTTCAGAGTTATAGAGCCAAGCAGTGACAAGGCAGAGACTGAAATCCTCTGAGATTTCTCTGCACCCACCAGTGCTACCCAGTCTTGGGCCTGTCTCTGTGTACTGCCCCACATCTTCACAGGGGGTCAGGCTGGGTTGGGGAATGTGCTCACTGTAGTCTGAGGTGTATTCTGCCACCTTCTATGTTTGCTTTCTATTGCTGCTGCCTCGGGATTTTTTTTGGTGGGGTGCTGGGGATCAAACTCAAGGCCTTATGCTTCTGAGGCAAGTGCTTTACCCCTGAGCTAAACCCCCAACCTTGGGGATCTTGAAGCCTCCATATCAGAAGTCCTGTTGAATGCCCTCTTGACCCTCACGCCCTGCAGTTTTAAGAAGAGGAGGGGGAGGGGTCACTCAGTTGGAGGTGTCCCTGAGCAGCGATACCAAAGCATCCCTGTGTGTGTGGCTGCCCAGCTTCCTGTCCAGGTTCAGGATGTTCTGGTAAGGGAAGAGCCAGCCTCATTATGGTATGGGAGTACAGGCACCATGGGTGGCTCAGATGGGCCAGGGAAGCAAGGCTGGACCCTCATTGGGGGCAAAAATTCGCCTCTATAGTGTGTGGGAATTGTTCAGGAATTTTACAGTGAGAGCATGGTTAAGAGAGGGAGATAGGAGCTTGGGAGAGTAGGTGGCCCAACAGGAGAGTGTGAGGTAGCACAGCAGGAGGCTGCTGTGGGGTCCAGGGATAAGTGAGGAGAGTTGCTTGGGCCAAGTTTTAAACAAGGTTAGGGCAGAGATGGGGGTTGGAGGTGGAGTTCCCAAGGCAGTAACAGGCTGTGTATGTCCACAGGCACACATGAGAGCTTGGGAGCAGGCACAAAGAGGCATGTATGGGAAGACCAAGGCACCAATCTCCCCTTGTCCTACAGGATGCCCACCTTTCTGAGGTCAATGCTGTTCGTTTTGGCCCCAACAGCAATCTCCTGGCCACTGGCGGGGCTGACTGCCTCATCCACCTCTGGAATGTTGTGGGAGGTAAGGCTCCCTCCCTGCTGGCCAGCCTAGTGCCTCCTCTGCAGACTCATCCTCAGCCGACTCCTGGGTGGGCCATGGTCTTGGACATCTTTGTGTTGCCCCATCTGGAACATTCCTGTGGGCAGTGGCTAGAGAACCCCTTGGTAAGAATGGGCCTCTGGGTTACTATACTGAAGAAGGGGAGAGGCTCCCAGCTCCTGGGGTCCAGGCCTGCAGGATGGGGAGGGGTGAGCTCAGGTGGTTCCTGCTGGGGGTGGGTAGGGAATTCCCTACATGAGGTCCTATAGGGAGAGGCCTTTGAGGAGCAGGTACCTGGGCCCATCAAGCCACCTCTTCACTTAAACTCCTTAAAGTCAGTGATGAGACAGAGACTGTCCACATTATCCCAAGCTTTGTGTTGTATATGGGCATGTGTTAGGAACTCAGTCAACTCCTGGAAGCTTCCTAGATGAGGCAGGTCTCTAGCTGGGCCAGCCTTGCTTGCTGTGGGACCTATGGACAGTCCCTTCTCTCTGGTCCTCTCCATGACTAGCTGTCCTCTGGGGCCCCCTGCCAGCAGTTAAGGGAGTTGCAGCCTCCTGCCCAGGCTCCAGGACATCAGCGATTCTGTGGATTCTGTGCACTAACTGGGGAGAGACTGATTGATCTTTCCACTCTCCATCCCAGTTCCTCTATTTCACAAGCTTAGTGACCTCATATTACCAGTCCCATCCTGTTCCCCCCAGGACGCCTGGAGGCCAACCAGACCCTTGAGGGAGCTGGTGGCAGCATCACCAGTGTGGACATGGACCCCTCGGTGAGAGGACTTTGCCCCATTGACATGTATCCCCAGTCTCCATGTCAGGCAGGAGGGGCTCTGCGGCTAGAGCGCACATTGTAGTTATCCTGGAACTGGGCCCTTGGACTCCTCCTCCCTGGCCTAAGTTCCCCTGTCTGTCTCGGTGACCTGGGTCTTGGAAAGCTCTGAAGCAGCCCCTACCCCAGCTCTGTGGCCTGAGGGATGGTACTCTGGCCAGGCCCAGGCTCAAGGTCTCTCCCACCTTCATCTCTGTAGGGCTCCCAGATTTTAGCAGCTACTTACAACCAGGCTGCCCAGCTCTGGAAGGTGGGGGAAGCACATTCCAAGGTGAGGCCTGATTGGGGAGGCAGCCTAGGGGTCAAGGGTCACACCTCTGGACTTGGGGGGTCTATT
This sequence comes from Hystrix cristata, assembly GCA_004026905.1. NCBI lineage: Eukaryota > Metazoa > Chordata > Mammalia > Rodentia > Hystricidae > Hystrix > Hystrix cristata. Next base: position 22,194 of record PVJO010002809.1, on the reverse strand, counting down.
ACGGGGTCTTGGCCATGCCCTTGATCCATACCTGGGATGGGGCAGGAGACACTGTCTGGACACAAGGACAAAGTGACGGCTGCCAAATTCAAGCTAACAAGGCACCAGGCAGTGACTGGGAGCCGAGACCGCACAGTGAAGGAGTGGGACCTTGGACGCGCCTACTGTGAGGCCCAGCCCCATCTCCCCTGCCCACCAGCTAGCAGCCCCCAGGTCCAAGGGATGTCACCCTGTTCTTTGTGATTCATAGCCATTTGGGGTGAAAACTCCCAAGGCCGCCCTCCTATGTCTCCCCGCTGCTGCTCTCTGCCTTGGGCTTTGGGCTGGTGAAGAATAAGTGGAATGGTACCTGGGTTACAGTCTTGGGAGCACACTACCCCTTCTGGGTCTCAGCATCACCACATGTCCAGTGGGCTGGCTTCTGACAACCTCGAGACCCTATAATCTGCCCCTTGGTCCCCAGGTTCCAGGACCATCAATGTCGTTTCCTACTGCAATGATGTAGTGTGTGGGGACCACATCATCATTAGCGGTCACAATGACCAGAAGATCCGGTTCTGGGATAGCAGGTGACAGGACTGGCTGTGGGTGGGTGTTGGAGGCCTGGGGAGAGGGTCCTGGACTTTTTGTTCCTTTCTCTGGCTATGACAGAAAGGGTCATGGTGGCCAACTCGGGGAAGCGAGGCTGTGGGGCTGGCACTGCCAGCTAGTGGTCTCTGCTCAGCATGGCCCTCTGAGGGCTCAGCCTACCCCTCCAGGAGCTGTGCCACCTTCTTAGTGGCTCCTGGTCCAGTACTGGTCTCTTATAATCAAGGTGGATGAACACCTTTTCTCATTTTGCTACCATTTTTTAATCAAAAAAAAAAGTTTCTTAGTTTTTTAAACTAAAAAGCCCAGCGTTGACTGTGAACCACTTATAAAAGCAGAGTGAGCCAATGCTGGGCAACTGCCCTGTGAAACTCTTCTCTGTCATGTTTTTAAAGACAGACTCCATCACTTTCCTTTTAGTGCCCGTTTCAGTGACTCAAGGGTTACCAGGACTCTGGCTCTAAATTCAGTCTACTGAAGTTCCTGAATGGAGGAAGCTGGCTTCTGTGGGCAGCCTTAGTCCCAGAGAGCAAGGCCCTGGGTTACCTCTGGATTTTGTTAGCTGGCAAAGTGACTGCAGCTAGTCCCTGTCAGGAGTGGCTTAGGCCAGAGGGAGCTCTTCCTTACCCCTCTCTCTGGGATGCTCTTCAGGGGGCCCCACTGTACCCAGGTCATCCCTGTGCAGGGCCGGGTTACCTCCCTGAGCCTCAGCCACGACCAGCTGCATCTGCTCAGCTGTTCCCGTGATGACACACTCAAGGTCATCGACCTGCGCGTCAGCAATATCCGACAGGTGTTCAGGTACCAGCCTTGTGTCTGCTGACTCTGGCCTTTCCCAGGTAGCTAGACCTCTTTCTGTGCAAGGCCGTCTGGGGTCCCGTCTGGAGGTCCCTCTACACCAGGACCTCCCGAGGTACCCAACCTTTAACAGATGAGACTCCCGGAGCTCCTGGATGGGAGGCAAGGCTGACAGTGACCTCCATTCTGACCCTGGCCCCATCTGTTCTCAGGGCTGATGGCTTCAAGTGTGGTTCTGACTGGACCAAAGCTGTGTTTAGGTGTGTCTATGAGAACATGCCTGTGCTGAGTGTGCCTCATCTGGCCCTTGTGTGTGTCCTCACCTCTGAGCCCATTTCTCTTGCTTTGCCATGGCCACCGTAGCCCTGACAGACGCTATGCACTGGCAGGCTCCTGGGATGGAGCCCTCTACCTCTGGAATGTAGACACTGGGAAACTGGAGAGCACCCTTCGGGGGCCCCACTGGTAAGCACAGCCACCCCCTTCCTGCCCTGTGCCAAGGCCTGCCAGGCTGAAGCCAGGTTCTGACATGGGCCCAAACCTTCCACCCAAAAAAGCCCTTCTCAGTTCCCAAGGTGCCCTTCCACATGCACTGGACCATCCCCACCACAGTCCTGTGAGCTCATTTTACAGATGAGGAAATGGGCTCAGAGAGGGGCCTCGAACTGCCCAGGCCCAGCAGGGAGAGGTAGAGCCTGGCTGCAGACCTGGTTGCCCCCTGAAGCCTGCCCTCCTTTTTCTCAGTGCTGCTGTCAACGCCGTGGCCTGGTGCTACTCTGGGAGCCATGTGGTGAGCGTGGACCAGGGCAGGAAGGTGGTACTCTGGCACTAAGTTGTGCCATGACTCCCTGCCTGGGCTGGAGTGCTGGTCTGAAACTGAAGCCAAACAGCTTCCTTCTGCTCCACTGGGCTCCAGAGCTGTGGGGCTGGTGGGTGGGGGTGGCCTCCAGACCTAATGGGGAAGAAGGCCTGGCAGGACCTGGCCTGTTTGTTTAAAAACAAAGTAGGTATTTTTAAGAAATCTGTTTCCTCACTTCTTCTCCCAAAAGTGGAAAGAACTGTATCTAAACTGTGTCTGTTTGCTTCTTTGCAGCATTCAGGGTACAAGACCTGGGCGGGGTAGATTGGGGAGATGCAGACTTGATCCTCTTCTTCCTGCCTGGGGAGATGGGGGCTGTTCCCATCTAACCATGAGAAAAGCATGAAGAAAACCCAGAGGCAGCAAAAAGCAGCAGCTCTTGGGGTATGGGGATGTGACCCTTGGTCCAGTCTGGTCATGAGGCCAAAGCAATACCATGGGCTTCTTGCTCAAGCAACCTGGATAGACTGAGGCTGCAGATAGAGCAGAGGAGGCATCCCAGAGGGTTCCTAGTGGAAAGGATCCTAAACACACCAGAGTGATGTCAGGGTTCTTGGTACACCGGGCCTGCCAGTAAACAAGGCCCCTGTTCTTCCTCCAGAGGCAGAGATCAGCGTAGAGGAGGGCAGCACGGTCTAGGCCTGGGACTTCACTTATATGGGCTTCAAATTTAATCCAGAGTGAGCCCCTGAGTACGAGAGCCTGTAGGGCAGGAGCCTGGCATCCCACTTTCTTCTGCAGTCTAGAGGTGGGCAACAAGCCTGTGGAGACAGACAAGTATTAATCAAATAGCAAATCTAACTGGGTGTGGTGACACATGCCTGTAATCCCAGGACTCTGGGAGGCTGAGGCAGTAAGATCACAAATTAGGGCCCAGCCTGGGCAACTCAGCAACTTAGTGAGACCTGGTCTCAGAATTTAGTATATGTGCCACTGAAGCGAGCACCTTGTCTCAAAACTTAAAAAAGAGGACTAGGGATGTGGGTCAGTGTGATGGTCTGGGTTCTAGCCACAGCATTACAAACAAAATAAAAAAGCAAAATCTACATTATTCTGGCTCCCAGATCACCCATTCCTCCCCTGAGCTCTGGATCACATACCCAGATGCCTGTCATCTCCCCTGCATGTGACCACAGCAGAATGTGGGCCTGCTGTGCCTAAAGTTCCTCTTCATCCCTGATGCCACTACAGGCCACCTTCTGGACTGTCTCCTTCCAGTCCCGCACCCCGCTCTGCCTTTGCCTGAGCCAGCGCGACTTTCTAAGGTGTCATAGTTGATCCTTTAAAGTTCTGCTGCTGCCTTCAGAGAAACTCAGTTTGAAATTCAAAGCCCTTTAGATGCCATTCCTGGCTTACATCTTCATTTTCTTTTCTTTTTTTTGGTGCTGGGGATTGAACTCAGGGCCTTGTGCTTTCGAGGCAAGCACTCTGACCACTTGAGCTAAATCCCCAGCCCTCCTTTTTAGTCTAAATGTGTCATATGGTTTTCCCTCTGTCCAGAATATTCCTGTTCCTCTCACCTGCAGTTCAGATTTGCCCTTAAGGCTCCTCCCACTGAGAGCCCTATCTGTCTCTCCCCATTTTAAGTCAGGGAACTCTTGAAAAAGGCCTGGGTGGGAACAGAGTATTCCCTGGGTATCAGGCCTGGCCTATAGAAACCTCAGGAAATGTTTCTTAAATGATCAATTGTCTTATTCAGGGATACAGCAAGTTTAACAGTCTAGGGTCCCAGGAGCCCAAATTCTTCCACTGTAAGCTGCTCCCCTCAGCCCCGCTCCAGCTCCCCTGCCCTGGTTTCCAATAGCCACCAGGGGTCACCAGCTTAGTCTCTGCCCAGACCATTTGCAGGCCTCCCTCCAGGGACTGGAAAGACCAAAGCTCCTACTCACCATTACTGAGCATTTAGGATGTATCAGCTTTGCTCTACACATCTCACTTGTTCCAACCACCCTGTGATGTAGGTGTCATGTTTTACAGATAAGAATGATGAGGCTCAGACATTAACTGATTCAAGATCACACAGCTAATGACGCAGCTGGACTGTGGATATTTTAAAAAACAAAATGTCAGACTTAAGGCTCCCAGTTGGGCAGGGCTGCAGGGCCCCTCCCCTGTGGCGTGGGGCATTGGCGGGGGGTGGGGTGGGGTGGGATTCCTGCTTTGTGTCTAACCCGACTTCCCTCTCTGCATCATCTCTGTCCTCCATTCTGGCCTCTGAGCTTTGAAGCTTAGTTTCCCTTTAAGTGAGGACATGCAGGGATACAGGGGTGAGGGAAATTTGAATCCTGGGAGGCTGTTACTGGCTACACCATGGGGGCAAGCTCCTCAGTGTATGTGGTTTTGTTGCACCTCACAGGATTGTTATGGGACTGCTTAGGTGACCCAGAACCTACTCCTGGGTTCATTTCTGGTTTAGGTTTTTTTTTCTTTGGTGCCAGGGATTGAGCTCGGGGCCTTGTGCTTGCAAGGCAATTTCTGTTATGTTTCAGGATAAAACACTCTAGGAAGATATTCCCAAAGCAGAGTTCTTAGAAAGAAACATGGCAGAAGTACTATGTGTATTTTTTGGCCACAGGAATCAAGGAAAAATAATCCAGGAATAAGATGCTCTTTGGTAGTCTAATGATTCTTGGCAGATCAAACAGTAACAAAGCAAATACATGAAGTCTAGGAGGAAATTTAAGGGGTGTGTCAAGCTGTAAGGTTTCTGGACAGATTTCAACTCTTCTCCCTTTAACCTACAATTTCTATAATTTGGCTGTATTTCTGTCATGATGAACAACTTCATAATGAACGAAATAAATGCAAAGATTCAGAGCAGCTAGATTTGGTCATAAGGCCACTTGGAAAGGGCTGGACAATAATTGGAACTAAGAGCAGAAGCTGTGGCTGGGCTCCTTGTGTGGTCAGTGACTAGAGCAGCCTGGGATATTCATCACACCCTGGAGCATGAGGGCTGGTTTGTCCCACTGGATGAGCCCAAGGACTTGAACTTTCTTTTAAATTTCTTGCCATCTCAAGAAGTTCATATATTCTTATGTCTTTTCTCAAATATGTGACCTGCTGTATGATGTTCTTACTCTGTATCTTAGAATAATTGGATTAATCCAGAATGTGAGTTGCAAATAAGCAGAGTGTACATATAGGAGTTTTATGCACAGACAAACATCTGGAAGAATACATACTGTACATTCCCAGCTCCCAGAAACAGAGTTTGTGGAATCCCTCTCAACAGGTTAAACCCGGGCCTTAGTGTAGCTAGCTGCAGGCCAGAGAGACTCAGCCTGTAGCCAGGCCTCTACCCATCCCTGAGACCAATAAAATTCCTTTTCACACAGTTCTTTACTTCTCTGGGTAGAGAGTTAGGAAAGGGGACAGGCAATCAGAATAACCACTTCCTGGAAGCCAGCAGTCACATCCTCTGACGAGACATCCGTGACCCTCCAGCAGCAGAATCAGAGCGCCCTCCACAGCTCACCAGCACACTGTCTGCCCCTTCCTTTCAGCAGGTCTCACAGCACTGGCCTCTTGTAGGGACCTGTCTTTTTTCCCCACTGGGAAAGAACTGTGAAAGCAGAGACTGCTATTTATATCCATCTCTAGTACCCAGGATATCACACCTAGAACATAGGTGGCGTCAGGGACTGAGTCCCACAGGTGGATTTACTTTTTGCTCTCTGTACTGGACAAAGTGAGTTATCTGTAGAGAAAGCATGGTCTTTTTGGAAAATCCCGTTTACTCAAATCTTTTTATAAGGACACTTAGAAAACTTAATTCCGTTTTTTTATTCAACATTTTATACATAATAAATACAAACTTTTTACAGCCACTGTAAAGAAAGCGCATGTGCACAGAGGCTCCCTCTGAGCCCTGCCCTGTGCGTGTGACACTGGAATACATGTTCTGGAGGGAGAGGTTATTTTTTTTAAAAAGGAGGCATATTTTTACAACTTCGTTTTTTAAAATAAAATTAGCAGCTCTTCCAAAAAATATTTTAAAATATAACAAAAGATTTGAAATAACTCTGACGTGGAAAACCCAAATTCATGGACAATTTGCCTAGCTAAAGAGAGAACACACAATGGGGTGCCAAGAACTGCTCTATTTAACAAGTACTTGAGAGATTTGTAACATGTCAGAAACTTCTAAAATCTTTTTAAAAACATCCTTTTAATTTTTTTAAACTTAAGAATAAGTTTGATAAACATAAAAAGACCTCATATAGATCAACAGGTTAAGAAATGCCGAAAAACACACAAAACAAAAATCATGGAGAAGATTCATCAAGGACTCCTGCCACTGAAGTGATCAAATGACTAACTGAAAATTTCTTCAGCTCTTGGTCAAAAATCCCATGGGGACATTTGGCGAATATTTCAAGTTTTTAAAGATTCTTAGGAGGGATGCGATTTTGAAAGCATAATACAACTTTTTGAATTAAATTTTGAAAATCTGACTTCTTAACACAAATTTTAAAAGCAGCTTGGTTCCCAGGTAACACATTCTCTACCTTCCATGAGGTGGCCAGCCCCACTCTGGGCCCCACTGCTGTGGCATGGAGAAGCCCTCCCACCAATCTGGGACACAGAGGCTCCTCTTTTTCCTTGTTGGCCTCCATCTGTGCAAGCTGTGCATCCTTTAGTCCTTTCTTACAGGAAGCTGGTTTCCACCATGGGCCCCCGGGATCTTCCTCCAGTGGGACCTGAAAGCTGAATTTTGCACGAGTGACAGCTGGCCTGCACTAGCCACAACCTGGCTATTTGGGCCAGTGTGCTGGCTTGGAATGAAGTAATTCTAGGGCCCTCCCCAGTAGAGAAGTTCAATGATGTAGACATGTGTCCTTGATTTATCTAGACATTCATATTCGAAGGGTATTGGTCAGAAAAATATATGCTGTAAAAACTAAGACGAGAACTACCCAAAGGCAAAAAGAACATTAAACTGGCTCACTTCAGATCTGGGAGCTCCATTTCTGCATTAGCCACAGCCTCCTTTCTATTAGTCTATGTGGTAGGCAAGATGTGGCTATTAGTTAGCCCCTCCAGGTTAGCCCCACTAATACTAAATGAATGGCATAAATATTCATACAAAGGACACTGTTATTTTAAACCTGTTAATTGTGGAAGAGATGTGTGTTAATGTAATTGGTGCTAAATTCAGGGCAGTCCACCTTTTTCTCAGTAAGTGTTCACTTTCAATCTGGGGATGAACTCTGGGGAGGAGCCAGCCTCTCCTGATCCCTCTTTCTGTTTCCTTTTGGAGCCAACATGATCTGATTAATACTTAATCAGATGAGCAAAAGCCACGTGGAGAAAGATGAGATCTTTGCCACATCCTTGTGGCCACAGTAATATACTGTACGAGTGCACATGATCAGAAATTCTGTGACTGTGCCCTGGGATGAGGCCTGGTTTTGAGTCTCATGTAAAAATGGACCACTTTTAGGCACGAGGGCTGCTCCCCTCTCTGCTGGGGCCCACTAGGATTTGTGCTATGTTAGGAGAGATGACATAGAAAATAACAACAAAAAAGGCATAAAATATTCAAAATGTGGGAGAAGTCCACCAGGCCACCCGGTCACATAGAGTCCTCCTTGGTTTTGCTCTGTTCAAGAGTCATCATCATGCAAAGGTGCCTAAAAAACAAGAATGGCCAAACTCCAAGCCTGGCCTTGATTGTAGCTGTAATGGAGGGCAAACCCATCATCAGACCAGTGTGATCTCCACGTCTTCCATCTTCTCCGTTGGCCTCCGGTGGTTCTGTGTGGGTGGAGGGGGTGCTGCTCGGACCTGAGCAGTGAACAATAATATGGGCTGTCAGTTTCCTGACTCAGGGCCTAGGATGTCTGCAAACCCTAATCACTCCTTTATCCAAGGGCATGGGCACCCAGCACTTTCCATCTAGTTTGCACTGAAAAGCAAGTGCTGTTCTGGATGACACGGCAAACCCACAAATCAAGTTGCTGCCTAGGCTGAAAGCCTTGTGGGCACAAGAGTCACAACAGTCTTAAATCCTTCTCAAAGCCAAGGCCTGGAGTAGATAGCAAAAGGGAAATGTTTGGAGAATTGAAAAACATTTCAGCCTGTCTTAGGAGGAGAGTTGTTAGACAGAAGGCTGGTGAGGCAGGCTGGGGTTAAGATGTGAAGGACTTTGCTATGTTAAAAAAGCCACGTTAAAAAAATCTGGGCATGGTGGCACACGCTTGTAATCCCAGCACTCAGGAAGCTGAGGCAGGAGGACTGCCGTGAGTTGGATGCCAGCCTGGGCTACATAGTGAGTTTAAGGCCAGCCTGAACTATGTAGCAAGACCCTGTCTTGAAAAAACAAAACAAAACAAAACAAAACAAAAACAACCAACCAACCAAACAAAAAATAAATGTGGCTACTAGAAAAAAAAATCTGGGCTTTATTTTCTAGGTAAAGAGGACTCTTTGGTGGCTCATAAGGGATATCAGATCTGTGAAAATACTCAGGGAACACTCTGAAGTAGAGATCAGAGGTGGATCAGAGTACAAACAAGAAGACAACTCAGGCCAGGCACGGTGATAAATTTCTGTAAAAAAGGGGCACAGAAGATACCTTCAGAGGACTTTTCAGTCACCTGACAAAGAGCTGATGTCAGCCTGAAAGAGCGTAGCTAGGATGGAAGCACAGCAGCGGAAAGTTTTGAGAGTCATCTCTGTGGTAAACCCGACAAGATCTGGTAATGACTATGTGTGAGAGATGGTGAGGGAGGTGTCAGGAATGATCCAGAGTACTGGTAGGATGTCGGTTCCATTCACCAAGAAAGGCAACAGGGATGAAAGAGTGTGTCTAAATAATTTTTGCTGAGTTTCGGGCTCTGGGACATGCAAGTTGTGATGACGACAAGTCTGAAGCTCAGGGAAGAAACTTACAAATCTGGGAGTTGTTGGTACATAAATGGTTCTCATAGCCATGGGAGTAGATAAGATCACTTGGGGAGATGCATTCACTGACTTCAAGAAAAACAGTCCTGGGACAGAACCATGAGAAGTATCAGCAGAGATGGAGAGAGGCAAAGAAGCCTATAAAGGTCCATGAAATGGGCCAGAGAGGTAGAATGCAAGTCAGGACAGCAGGATAGAGCAGGCAAATTAGTCTCTTCTCCTTTCTCACTCTTACTCACCAGCTCATGCTACCATTGCCTCCTGCTTGGACCACTGCTCTAGGGTCCTAATGGTCCCCCATGTCCATTCTGCTACCCTCTATTACTCTCCACTTAGCAGCCATAGCAAAGCTTTAAAAATGTAAAACCCATTGCAACACTGTTCTGCTTAACTAACACCTAACAAGGCACTCAGACACATCTACTGAGCATAGGAAGCCAGTAGTTCAAGGCATGGTATCGAATGCTGATACAGGGTCAAGGAAAATAAATTTGTAAAGCACTCATTGGATGAGCAGTGTGAAAGCTATGACCTTGCAGGGTAGTTTGAGATAAAGTTGAGATAGCAGTAGAGTGAACAGTGAGCAAAAGTAACTACTTATCAGAACATATTCTCTCAGAGAATAGAATTTGAGGCTGAAATGAAGTACATAATTTCATTTCTGTGTCCCTCACACAGACAAATACAGGCCTAGAAAACAGGTTCTTAATAAATGCTAGATAAAAAAAATTGCTTCTGTTTCTCAATTACACTATTTTATGTTCAGAGAAATTGGTACAATTTAAATACACTTGCATAGGTATCATCTTGTGTGCTTCTACTGTGGCTGAGTGAGAAGTTTCAGTACAGACTAAATGTTCCCACGTGAGTTGACTGCATAGCCCTTTAATACCTCATTTTACTTTCCCAAGCCCTTCACCCTTGCTTGGCAGAATCAGTAAAAACACAGGGGTACGGGAACATGTTAATTTCTCACTTTCAATTTGGAAAAACTATGCGTTCCATAATCCTGCTGGATAGGAGACTTACAGGTCGCAGTTTGCCATATGAGGTCTCAGGAGTCTGCCTGGATGCCTGGGAGAATCCTGGAGATTCGGCATGAAGGCTGTTTTCTAAGGGAGAGAACCAAAGAAGCTCAATTTATTTGTGCTGTTAAGCAGTAAAATCGCTGGTGTACTTCTGAAGTAAAAATACATTTAGGCCCTGCCCTGGAGGACCCTTACCTTGTGCTGAAGGAGATCGGGGGAAGAACTGGGAGCTCCTCTTATCTGGGCTGGGGTAGGGGCTGCTGGGAGGCTGGTCATACAATGGCAGTGGAGGCAGGGAGACGTTCGGCTTTGGGGAAGGAGAGATCTGTAGTGAGGGAGGCAAGGTTACCAGGTGCTCTCTCTTCAGGAAGGAGACCTGGGTGCTTCTCCGTGGCTCAGCACACACTCCTCTCTCTGGAGCTAAGCTGTAACTGTTAGAACTTGTCAGCCACGTTAGAAGTAAATGGATTTAAAATAAGCACCCAAACCCCAGGTTTGTGTAATACCTAACATTTTCCTTTCACAGGTCTCAATATACTGCTGATTTAAATTTATCTTAAATACTGATCAAATCAAACCTGCAGCATTCTCTGGGATGCTATTGGAAACGTAATGCATTAGCCAATTCAGTAAACCCAGTGAAGAACAAAATGAAGATAAGTTGTGCTTCTCTGTAATGTTAAGATAAAAATAATTGGCTGAGTTTGTGACTTCCCTAGGTTTTGTATATGAGGCTAAGTGGTAATGATTACCATGCAAACAAGGTTGGCAAGCATGTTCCTTATTCTGCTACCTCCAAGTCCTTCTGGGACTGATCCCGGGAGTGACTGAATTAGGGATTTCCTGTGAAGGCAAATTCCCTATGATGAGCAAAGGTTAGAGCCACTAGAGTGTGGGACACTCCAGTGTGGGACACTACTGGCCGGATCTGGGCTAGGAAATGGGGCTCTGACAATGAGGGAGAGAAGCAGCCACTTAAGAGTTGTACTACATAAACTAACCACAGAGAATACATTTCCTCTCTGGTTTGCTTCCCTCTCTCCACCAAACCCATCTTTCATATGTTACACACAATTTGGCATTTTGGTTAATGGATTCAGAGAACAGAGTATGGGAGTTTGGAGGTATAGTATGGCCATATTCCACAAGGGCCTGACAAGTCTTTCTCTGGTTTTCCAAGTTCAGTTTTGTAGATACCTGGCAACCAGAATTGGAATGGGGAGGGTGAGGCAGAGAGATTACAGTGCACTTTTTAAAAAAGTGGTACTGGGGATTAAACTAGGCAAGTACTCTATCACTGAGCTACCTCCCCAGCCCAAGAGCCCACTTTTACCTGGATCAAGAGATCTCTTGTGGGGCTGGGGATGTAGCTCAGCAGTAGAGCACCTGCCTAGCAAGCACAAAGCCCTGAGTTCAATCCCCAGCATCCCCCATTGCTAAAAAAAAACCTCTTGGGGGTAATTTTCTTTTTTTGGTGCCAGGAACTGAACTCAGCCTTGTGCTTGCTAGGCAAGCGCTCTACTACTTGAGCTAAATTCCTAACCCCGGGAGTAATTTTCTTTTAATGCAACTTTCTTCCCTCTTATGTACCTGAATCTCTTTCATCCATGGAGTGTCACCATTTTCTGAGGCTGAAAGTTCTTCCACTAGCACCGATGGGAAAACTCCAATTCGCCCATTGAACTCCCCTTCCCAGAAGCCATCATCATCTTGATTTTCCTTGTTCAAGATACGGATGATTGCTCCCTCAGGAAAAGATAACTCATCATCCGTCTGGCCTTCATAATCATAAAGTGCTTTCACAAAACAGACTAGGGAGCAAGACAGAGACAAACATGGTAAGAGCATTTATAGTTGGACTGCTTCTGCACCCACCCCTAGGCTCACTTGACAACTCAAAGACCATAACACAAGACAGAAGTAAAGCTGTAATGTTTTTACTTACTGAAGATCAACTTTAGGGTTCTAGTGCACAGGACGAATGTGACCAAAATAGGAAAACAGTATAGGATAGAAATAAAGTGCTTTTTAACCTGCTGCAGGTTTACTCCCAGGTAATACAGCTTAGGTCAAATGTGACCAAATAAAGAGTGCCTTGTTTCAGTCTTTACCACTGGCATCTCCGTTGAGGCTGCCTGAAACGAGTTCTGCTTCCGTAGAATTGCTGGATGTATGTGACCGACTGTCCAAAGCAGCCAGGGACTGCAGCATGCTCAGTAAACTGTTCGAGGTGGGAAACTGTAGGTACTTTTCTGGCACATAACCCACTTGGCCAACTTTATTTCGAGCCTGGTGAAAGACATGTGACAAAAAGGTTTACATACACAATTTGAACAGGGAATAACAAGAACCAAAAGAAGCTCCTAAAATGTCACAAGAAGGGGCAATATGAGCAAAGGAATATACCTTTACCCAGTCTTCCATATCTCCATCTTCAATCACTTCTAACACCTCATGTTCCTCAATGGTCAACTCATCTGGTTGAGAAGCCTGCAACGTAGGATGGTCATGGACAAAATTATAAAGGTTAGATAAAGAGCAGATGTGAGTTGGCCATAACAAAAACTGGGGATCAAATACTGAAATGATTTTGAGAAACAAAAATTTTAATGCGTAAAACTATCACAATGAGGTGAAGTTTTACTTTAAAAAATTAAACAAAATAAAACTGTAACAGAAAGTGAATCCTCAAGAGGCAATCAGGTTCAGCAAACAGAGCATCGTGTCCAGGTTAGAGCTCTAGCTTATGTACGTATTGTAAGTTATTCAACTTGATGCCTCCATTTCCTCAAAATGATAATCCTGCCATTCTCTAGAGGACGGGAGAGTCAAAATGGGATGAGTAAGCACAGAACCATGATGATTTAGGAAGCACAGGCAGAGAAGGTACTGAAATGAAACCACTACTAGGAAGCTACCATGGAGGTCATGCCGTGGAAATAAAAAGAACTATGTACATGGATTGGATGGTAGCTTGAGCAGTGCCTACACCTGATCTGTAATTGCTGTAATGTAGTGGCTAAAAGAAGACAACTGTGGGAAAGAGATGATTGAGATCAGTCAAGGTTTGGATTTTGCCTCAACTTCAGTGTGGAGCCTGGGCTCTTTCCCCTTGGGTGCTTCTGTACAAGCTGTGGTTTTATTACTCTGACAGCGCCAGCCACCAGATTTGAGGAAACTCTTCAGCAGCTCCACAGAGGTCTAGGGAAGCCTGGCTTTGCTTCCTAAAGAGCCTTGCTTGTCACATGCAACAGGCAGGAGTTTGCTGGCATCTTCTGGCTCTCTAGTAAACAGCCTTAAAAATTTTCTGTTAAGTCCTAAGGTCAATTAAAACTGTCACCTGAAACCATAGTTTTTAAAATTTCAAATGTGAAAATGTAAAATATCTCCCAGTTATACAAGCAAAAAAAGGCAAAAAAGTAAGTCACTTCAGAAGACCCATTTGTTACATTATGAACATTAAAACATTTAATCAAAACCCAGATTCTGGATGTTTCCATTATGCCTTGAGACAAAAAAGTACTCTACTGAGGACAGATGACCAAGCCCAGCCAGAGAATACCCCAGGATCAAATTTTAAGTAAATTACCCCTGATCTCAAAACATGAGGGAAAACTACCACTCTTCATATAGCTTCTCTAATGGAATTTCTTTTCTACTCTTTAACCATACTGACTTGAATATACCAGCAAATGCATCCTTGTAATAAAGATACATCCCTAATTACAAGGCAAGACTTAAAGTATCAATACAACTAGACTTTAACGCATGTTGAGAGCAAAGTAGGAATGACAGAGTACCTTTTAATATGTTGCTGCCCTTGTGAGAAAGTCACAAAGGTCCACATACGCTGTGTACATTGTTCAACAGAAGCAGGCACCAGTGCGATGACGCTGTCCCCCTGCACTGATGACTATCCTTCCACTTAACAAGGCTGCCTTTGCATGCCAGTCAAGACTTACAGAGTTTGATCCCCTGGGCCTTGAGGTGCTTGGACCAGTACACTCTTCCCCATTCATTGAGGACACCATGCTCTTCCTTGCCTCTGTGGTTCTACTGTGCTGTTCCTTCTGTCTGGAATGCTCTGCTCTGTCCTTCCTATCTGATGAGTAAGTCAGAGTACTGTGGGTGTAAGTCTGGCTTCAGTTTGTTTCTGTAGACAAGCAACTGTATGCCTTTAAGTCTCAGTTTTCTTTTTTTCCAATAGGATGTAAACTTCATGAAGGCAGAGATTTTTAGTCTGTTTTGATCAATGCTGTATTCTAGAGTCTGGAAAAAGAGCACAGCACTGAGATACAGAGGTGCTCAAATAATTACTTGTTGAATGAATGAGTTGTTTGATAGTATCTTCCTTATAGGGTTATTGAAGAGATTAAAAATAAAGAAAGAAATAGTAACCATTATTTTCCCAGACCACCTATGATGAGCTAGTTGCTTCCTCTTCCTTTTGTTGCTATACAGCTTTGTGCACACTCTCACACTGACTACAGTGGCATTCTAGTTGCTTGTCCTGTGGGCTCCCCATTAGAATGACTTAATTAAGGCAGAGATTATTTCTCCTCATGTATCCCAACTACAGACAGCCATGGTCAGTAAATAGCTATTAGATATACACAATTTTACCTTCTATATACATACCTGCTACTTTCTAATATCCAGTGACAGAATCTATTCCCATCTACCTCTCTCCAAATTTCTTGCATTTTCTTTTAAAACAATATGGTCTCCCAGATTACAAAAATAATATATATTCAAAACAGAAAAGCTGAAACACATGCATAATTGTGATCTGAAGATACAGTTTGGTAGCCTTTTTAAAAAATTCACCATTGTGTTTCTTCCTATATAAAAATTCTTAGTATTGTAAATCTGAATAATATTCATAACAATATTATATGTTGTGTTTATATTATATGAATGGTTAATTTATTTTCTTCTTGGATTGCCACCTTCAAGACGTTAGAACATAGTAGCATGATCATTTTTTTTTTTTGCAGTGCTAAGGATCAAATCCAGGGCCTTGCTCATATTTGATAAGTGCTCTATCTACTGCTGAACTAAACTCCCATCCCTGAAAAAACATTTTGTGCTGGGCGTTGTGGCACATGCCTATAATCCCAGCACTCAGGAGGCTGAGGTAGGGAGATTACCATGAGTTCGAGGTCAGCCTGGACTATATAGTAAGTGCAAGGCCAGCCTGAGCTAGATAATGAGACCCTGTCTCAAAAAACAAAAACAAAAACCAAACAACTCACCCCCCAATAAAAACCCCAAGAAAACCATTTTGTGTCTGAAACATTTTCTATATTGTGGTTCATTTCCTTAGAGTGGATACTAATAGGATTAAAAGTTATAAACATTGAGGCTTCTGAATCTATTTTTTTCTTTTTTTTTTGAGACAGGGTCTGGCTATGCAGCAGGCTGGCCTTGAACTCACTATGTAGCAAGGTTTCTGAATCTAATTATTAACTATAGCTTTTCTTCATTCTCATCAGATCAATCTAGGCTTTCTCTGTTGGTCTATACCAGCAGTGGCGAACCTGCAGCCTGTGTGGTACAGCAGGCTGTTTTTAATCACTGAAAGCTCTAAAAGGTTTGCAATCACTGGTAGACCATAGGAATCATGCTAAGAGTTAAAGCCAATCTCTGCTTTTTTTGGAAACAGTTTCTCCCTATGCTGCTCAGACTGGCTTCCAACTTCTGGGCTCAAGTGACTCTCTCTCCTCAACCTCCTGAGTACCTGGGACTATAGGTACCTGCCATTGTGCCCAGCTAATCTCTCTTTATTCTAATCTGTTACCTACAGGATGTCTACTAGGTGTATCCAACCTGTGGTCCATAGGCTGCTTGGCCTCTTTAAAAAAATCTTTTTTTGGTTCTTTGAGACAGATCTCACTATGCACTGTAGTTCGGGCTGGCCTTGAACTCACGATGTAGCCCAGGCTGGTCTCCAACTTACAGCAATCCTTCTGCCTCAGCCTCCTGAGTGCTGGGATTACAGGCATGCACTACTATGCCTGGCAGATCTTTTCATACATGTTGTATTTTTCAGTATAATATTTATCCCCTCCAAGACTATCCATTCCTGGAAGACAGGGATGATGTCATGTTCATTCTTGCTTCCCAAAGGTTATCACATATTGGTTCAATGATTGACTATATAGGTTTTTATGGTCTAGTTAACCACAGGGACATGTCTGGAATATGCCAGTAGACGGACTATTGAATGAATGTGAGCTGTTTAAAACCATGCTGCTTTCATGGATCTTCAGTGGGAAGCCAAAGAAATTTGAAAAAAAATAAGATTAAGTTTGGCTGGTAATAAGAACTATACAGTAATGTGCTGCATAACAAAATTTGGTCACTCAGCACTCTCCATTTAAGGGCCTTAAATTTAAATTCTGCAACTTTTAAGTAAATATAACAATGAGAGGTGACATTAGGAAACATTCTCAACCTTAGTCTTATAATACCCTACAAAACTTATCAAGTTTCTCAGGAAATGATTTCAAATTTTAAGAAGATTACTAAACAATGTACACTGGAAAAAATTTCTAAGCCTTTTAGAAAACAAATATTATGACTTTAAATACAAAATAAGGGTGTTAACAATTTTTTTAAAAAGTCTGGGAACTACTTATATTGAGGAATAAATATTATCAACTTTTGGTTACAGATGGTGGTGGGAGTGAAGCTGTCCAGTGTATGATTGTTATCTTGTAGCATTTGTTGATTATTTTTGTTATAGTTTAGCATTATCCTTTCCTACTGCTCCCATCCAAATGGCAGCCAGACAAGGATTCATTTGTTCCTGCCTTCCTTATAACATTCATTTATTCATTCCACAATTATTTATTGAAGACCTCCTGTGTACCAGACATTGTCCCAGGTACTCAATATGCACGGAAAAGGTACACAGACATAAAGTTTCTGCTTTCATGGACCTTCAGTGGCAGCCAGACAAAGTATTAAAAACAAATAATAAAAAAAAACAAAAACAAATAATATTAAGTTTGGCTAGTACCAGTTATAAGAACTAAACAATCATCCGCTGCATAATGATATTTGGTCAATAATGGATCACGCATAGGCAGTGGTCCAATAAGGTTACAATGGAGATGAAAAATTCCTATAACCCAATGATGCTGTAGCCATCCAGACATTGTAGCACAACATATCACTCACATATTTGTGAAGATGCTGGTGCAAATAATCCTACTGTGCTGTAAACGTATAGCACATATAATTATGCACAATATATAGTACTTGATAATGATGAGAAATGACTATGGTGCTACTTTACTTATCTACTATACTATATTTTTTTACCATTATTTTAGCATGTACTCCTATTTACTAAAGTATGCTGGGTGACAGCAGCCTTGTACATCTCATGTTTGTTCCATCTCTTGATTGACTGCATTATTTTTCTTGTATTTGATTTTATACTGTGTTTTGTTCATCATGGTCTGAAGAACAAAAGTAACACACCTATACCTGTACCACACGGCCCAGATATGGAGTAGACGGTGCCATCTAGATTTGTGTCAGTTTATTCTGTGATGACAAAATCACCCAACATTGCATTCCTCAGAATGTATTTTCATTGGTAGATGACACATGACTGCACAATAAATAAAAGAGGGCACTAGGGTAGAGAGCTGTGACTGAGGAGTTGGTTATATGTTGGTGAGGGGTAAGCTTAGGAGGCATTATTTGAGCTGAGACCAATGAAGTGAAGTGGCAACTAACTGAGATTTGGGGAAACAGTTCTAGGTAGAGGGACAGCAAATGCAAAGATGTGCAATCAGGAAGGAGTCTGGCACTTCTGCAGCCAGAGAAGCAGCCACAGTGGCTAATGAGTATGAGAGGGTGAGGTGGGGGAACAATCTGACACGAAGCTAGGGAGACTGACTGGCTGGAGCCAGATCCAGACATTATAGATCCCAAGAAAGAGTTTGGATTTTTTTCTACATGTGATCAAAAGCTTAAAAAGAGATTTAGGAAAGGGAATGAAATTATCTCATTTACTCATCAAAGAAAATTGTGGCTGCAGAGTAGAAAACGACCTGTTGGGAGGCAACTTATGAAAGAGGGAGACTGATTGTGAGGGTACCCCTCCACTTTTACAGCTATCAAAACAATGGCCTGACCATGATGGCAGCAAGAGAGATGATGGAAAGGGAATAGATTCAGTACATGTTTCAGAGTGAGCTCAAAAGGATTGGCTGACGAACTGGACAGGGGAGTGAGAAAAAGAGAGCTGGGATAAGGAAACTCAATTTATTTTATACTAAGTAAAAAGCTAATGGAAAAGCAGGGCACGGGTGAGAGAGATTAAGAAGTATTACATCAAACCAAGTTTGGAAATTCTGACAACTACTAAACCAGGATCTTGCTTACTGTGGATAGCAACAGGAGTTTTATTAGGATGAAGAAAGGCAAAGTTTTTTTGGCGGGGGTGGGGGGTGGGGGGTGGTGGTGCTGGGGCTCAAACTCAGGGCCTTGTACCTAACTAGGCAAGTGCTCTACCACTGAGCTAAATCCCCAACCCCAGGGCAAAGTTTTAAAAACTGCTTTGTAAAAGAAATTTCCTTTGATATCAACTTTGGGGGTTATCCTAATGCCAAACAGGCAACTGAGACAAAAGGTAAGGGTTCTATTTACTGAAAATTTAGGAAATCCCAGGCACTGTGCTGAATGCTTTGTTGTGAAAGTATTATCTCATTTAATCCTCACGTTAACTGTACAATATTTTCCCTATAATACAGATAAGGAAATTGAGGCTCCCAGAGACTAAGGGAGTAGCGGAAGGTCATGAAGCTCACAAGCAAAGAGACAGGACTTTAACCCCAGCAGTCTGATGTCAGAGCATAAACTCTTCACCATTATGCTGTGTTGCCTCTGAACGTCAATTCTTTTTTTTTTTAACGCCAATTCTTGCTAAGCACAGCATTAGGGGTTGGGCAGATAGAGTTACCTCAGAGTTGCCAAAATTTAAGCAAGAGGCTGGAGAAATACAAACCTTGTAGGAATAAACAACTTTGCAGGTGAGTGGATAATTTCTTAAGGTGCCAGAAGGGCTGGAACTGCTGTCATCAAAAACATCCATGTTGTCTTCAAACTCTTCTCCTTCTTCTCTTTCAGCATCTGCATTAAGCTAGGAAAAATTAGAAGCCATTGGCTAGTTTGCTTACTTCAAGAAGATGTCTGAAAACATGAAAAACACTTAAGATTGTTTCAAAATGTCAATTCACCTGTTTAACTGCACTAGACATGATCACCTGTTCTCACACTTTTCATATTACAGAGGGACAGACATTTTAAAAGAGGAAGTAAAATGTATGTTATGGTTTGTGTCTAGATGTCCCCTCAAAGCCTCATGTGGTTATAGGTGGGGCTGTATCTGGAGTGTGTGACTGTTAAATTAGTCCACTGATTAGTTTGGCATAGTTCTGCTGGGATCAAGGCTATGATGCTAGGATTAAGGGTATTAGGATAAAGGGTGGGAGTACTACCCACCCTAAAACCAGGTAGCCTGGATAAAATACAAGGGACAGAAAGATGCTTGTTTCCCCCTCTCTCTTGCTCCCTTGCTTACCTTGCTACCTTCTGCCTGTCTGCCATGCCAACCCTGCCTTGGATTCAGCTGATTGTGGACTGAAACCTCTATGAACTGTAAGCCAAATAAACCTTTCTCCTTTAACTTTGGGTGTCAAGTATTTTGTCTCAGCAATGAGAGAAAAGTAACTAAGACAATGTATTTCAAATATAAAAGAAAAAATTTCAAGTAACTGTCAAATATTGACAAAGGCCTCTTACATTTTTAAATGATAACATTAGGAAACTTTTTTTTTTTTTGGTGCTGGGGATCGAACTCAGGGCCTTGTGCTTACAAGGCAAGCACTCTAATCACTGAGCTAAATCCCCAGCCCCAACATTAGGAAATTTTAAAAAATGTTCTACCAAGGATGTGGGTAAACAGGCTTTCATCTATGGCTGGTATAAATGTTAATTTATACATCACTTTTGGAAAATAACCTCCCTAAAAATAAAACAACCACTTCGTCTAGTAATTCCAGTCTTGTGACTTTATCATGGAGAAATAAAAGGATGTAAGGCTATATTCTAAGATGCTTAGTGCAACAATATTTGTAGTAGCAAAAGCCTGGACACAACTCACCTGTCCATCAAAAGGGGAATGTTTTTTTGTTTTGTTTTGTTTTGTTTTGTTTTTGGGTGCTGGGGATCAAACTCAGGGCCTTGCACTTGCGAGGCAAGCACTCTAACCATGGAGCTAAATCCTCAGCCAAAAGGGGAATGTTTTAATGAGGTATGTTTTATCTGTAGTACAGATAAATGCCTTTTTTTTTTTTTGAGACAGGGTCTCACTGTAGTTCAGGCTGGCCTTGAACTATGTAGCCCAGGCAGGCCTTGAATTTGTGGCAATCCTCCTGCCTCAGTCTCTCAAGTGCTGGGATTACAGGTGCGTGCCACCATGCCTGGGTCAGATAAACAGCATCTATTAAAAATAAGTTAGTAAACAGAGGAGTTGGTGATGTAGCTCAGTGGTTAGAGTGCTTGCCTTGCAAGCACAAGGCCCTGTGTTTGATCCCCAGCCGCAAAAAAAGAAAACAACAAGAAACAGAAAGCCCAGAAATAAATCCTCACATACATGGTTAAATTATTTTCAACAAGGGTGGTAAGAACATTCACTGCTGTTTTCCTAATAAAATTCCACAGAATTACAGGGAGTTCCAGAAGAATAAACCACATTTTTTCCCAGCCATGATGCTGCCACTATTTCCAAGGCCCTGAAATATTTTCATTTATAACTATTACTGAAAATTCTTCATAGTTGAGTGAGATAATTTTGTGCCTTCTCTTATATTAATCATGTGCAGTCAGTCAGGTCAGTGGGAAAAAAGGCTCAGATCCTGACTTTTTGTTTGTTTTATTGAGACAGTTCTCTCAATCTAGCCCATGTTGGCCTTGAACTTGCTAGGTAGCCCAGTCTGGCTTTGATCTTGCAATTCTCCTGCCTTAGTCTCCCAAGTGTTGGGATTATAGGAGTGTGCCACCACTCAAGGCAGATTTTGATTTTTAAAATTTCAGACTTATGAATCTATTGTTTTCCAACAGAATGTTGTATCATATAAAAGACAAGGATCACATTCTGGAAACTTCCATAAAACTAATTTTAAACATTTTTTACATGCTTAGAAGACCCTGCCTTCTTATTCTAGGAAAAGCTATAGATACTATAAAAATGTGAGTAGAACAAGTTTCCAAAAATATATATGGAATGTTAACATGTACTGTTACTTTGGCACTGGGAATTAATCCAAAACATTTTATCTTGGTAGCACTGGTTGATACTAAACATTCCCTTTCCTATTTTGAGTTCATTTTTGACTCTCAAGGAATGAAAAGCTGCAGTGATAGCAATAGTGGTTGCTGCCATATGCTTCTGCTTTGCTCCAGCAGGTTTCCAAACTATGGCATCTCAGAATAATTTCTTCCTTTTCCCTTTTCCACCCTCTTCACTTAATTGTTACAATGTTTTCTCAACCCAGCATTTCTATAATTACATTCTTCCTCTCTGGCTTATCTTAACAACTCTCTCAACCCTTTTTCTTCCTGTGGCTTGACAGAACTTCAATCAAAACGATTCTTTGTAGCTGTACTAATATTTTTCCTTCCTTAGATGCTGTAAAATGCTTATTCTTACTGCAAAAGCAGATAAGAACAATCTTTTTGAGTTTCTGCTGAGAAGCCATCGTCTTATATTCAGCAAAATAACCCAGTGGGTGTCATTAGATTTGTGGCACTGTCATGAAGTAGCAAAGCAGTGGGCCCTGCTTTTTTCCTCTAGTTGGGTTCCCTTTATTATAATTAACAATTGTGTGCACCCACACCCAGAGTAGGCCTTCCCGTTATCTGCACACAGAACTGTGATAAGACAATCAGTGGGCTAATCAAGTTATCATACACCTTTAATCCAGAAACACA